>CM049824.1:3140000-3152500 GCA_027422435.1 Schizopygopsis pylzovi
TAAAGTACTTGCAGAATCAATTCCCAAGTCATTGAGTCATCTTCCTCTCATACCTGGCCTCCGCAGGAGATGACAAATAAAGGAAGTTTTGTGTTTTCATTTGCGTGGTGGTGGCTTATGTTTGCTGATGCATAATGGGCATGTAATTAGTGTTTTGCCGTATGCATAAAAATGAACCCGCACTTAAACCCGGCGCCTCAGTGATTACAGAACCTGTTATTAAAATCCTCAATGTCTCCATCCATCCGTATGCACAGATTTATCCGTATCACTGTAATTTAGTCATTCGATTGATGCCTTCATCTCTTCTGCAGGTCACACATTACTGATCGGCGCAGATCAGACACTCTCCGGCTCTAATGAGTGAGATCCACTCGGCGCTGACCGCACACCTCATAAGAGACAGTGACCACAGTAATTGAAATGTCAAGGAGTCCCGCGTCTGAGACTCATCCTTTTGAATTGACCTGAGAAAGTGGTTCAGAGCAAGGATTTCGTTCAGATCTGAGGAGTGCATTTCATAATAACAATCCAAAAAGAGCATTTCTGGGTCGTGTTTATTTACTTTAATTATGGGGTTAAATAAGAAATGATTGAAGAACTAATTAATATGTATCTATATTACTTTATAGATATTTATAAAGCTTATACAGTATTTATAGATGTCATGCTGCCAATTTAAAGCCGCAGTCTGTAAGTTTTGCCTCTGGCAACTAGCTGAAATGCGTTATATACATATATTTAATTTCATTTAACATTTATTTTATTTCAAGCAACAAGCATATTTGTATAATGTTTTAAATGTTAATTTCAGTATTAGATAGCTATAATAACCCTGCTTAAAATGAACGCTTGGCAAAGTCCTTTTTGCACATTAATATAATCAGTTTTAGTAGCAGCATCACTAATGTTGTGTAATTATCTGCAGTTCCACAAAATAATTACAGATTGAGTGCATGTTGCCTGAGTTTTCCCTGCTCACTAAGAGAGTTATGCTGTAATGGACACCGTAGTGCGTGACTGTGATGGTCACATCTACAGTATAAGACGTGTTATTTACTCATATGCTAGTGAGGCTGACAGAAATGAAATGATGTTATGACAGATCAGGCTAAGTCTAAATGCATGTATACTGTGAATTAATGCACAGGAAGATCTATTAGTGATGTGATCAGTAGCAGGAAGGAAGAGCTTGTGTGGATGCTGAGATGCTGATGCTTGTCACTTCAGGATTCAGGCATTATCGTCTCAGATATTGAATATTATGAGTTTTGCAGGACAGGAAGATGTTTTCTGAGAGCAATAATGCACTATAATCAAATCTACAGTCATATTTCCAACTTTAAAGTATTTTCTTATCATGCATTTATCTTATCCTGGCAAACTGAGCTTTTAGAATTGAATAGAATTGATTTTTTCTATAGTGCCCTTCATTTTATGCATTACATCTATTTTTGTAGCATTTATGTAATATTTAAGTACATTTAGATTTAGACATTTAACATTTAGACTTTGTTAGTTTTAATATCGACATCAGACGTGCCTTTCATTAATTTCTTTACGTTTGTTTTTTAAGTGTATACAGCATTTTTGACTCAAATATATTTTTTTATTCACGGTTCACCCAATAAATCATTTACTCTCCATCATGTTGTTTCAAAGCTGTATGACCAGGGCTGCAAGATTTTGGGGGAATATATATATATATACATTTGAAAAATAATCATTTATTTGACACTATAGCTGTAGAATGAATTTATTATTTTCTTTTTTTCAAACTATAAACCAGCAAAGCTTTATTTTGAAGCGCACTTCTCATTAGCAGTTTGGGGAAATTTACATTTATGCATTTAGCAGACGCTTTTATCCAAAGCGACTTACAGTGCACTCAAGTTATACATTTATTGTCAGTATGTGTGTTCCCTGGGAATTGAACCCACGACCTTTGCGCTGCTAACGCAATGCTCTACCACTGAGCCACAGGAACACAATGTTTAGTGCATGTTGCGATCCCAAATGGATGTTAAAGCAACACAAACTTTTATTGGTGGAACAGAAAAAGATCCTTTGGACACCGAAGCGTTCTTCAAAATATCTTCTTTTGTGTCAGACAGGTTTGGAACAACACGAGAGTGTGTAAATGATGACAGAATGATCATTTTTATGAGAACTAACCCATTAACTTTGCATTCATAATGCATTCTGGGGGTTAAAAGTGCAGTCTTGAGGCCCTTGAGAGGGAATGAGAAAAAACATTCTCATGTTATTGTGCTGAAGATGTTGTTAATCCATCACAGTCTAACAAGCCAAATCTGTGAGTGCTTTGGACATGAGCAATCATTAGAGGTTAATTTGGTCTGATGAGTCTTTCCACTAATTCCACCTCTATTGCTCATCTCTCTTTCTCACACAAACTTCTCTTTCCATTCTTTGGTTCATCCTGCACAAGCAGCCGCACGTCTCCCAAAAGGGACTTACCTTCACCGCAGAAAATAAGAAGGAAGTCATCTCTGGCTGGTTTATTTTCTCTCTCTATCTCTTTCTTCAGATCTGGTTGAATTTATTAAAGCAAAGCGGAGCAGCTTTAGAATACAGAATGCACATTAGAGCTTGATGTTTTCTCCAGGTTCAGACAGAGACTGTGGCTTCAGAGCAGCAAGGCTTTCTGGATAAAACATTCTTGTGTCACGCGTTTGCATCGTTTTCTTCATCCGTTCTTCACAGGGTTGGGTTTATTCCAGCAGAGATGATTTTGTACTGTAAGAGTGACTAAACCAAACCAAAGTGATCAGCACACTTCCCTTGGAAAAAAATATTAATGGCAATTAATATTCTGACTGTCTCGCTTTCACTCACTCTTTTTGTTCCAGTGTGGCAAATTAGTTTATTCTTCTTCTTCATGTGATGTGTATGAACTTAAATCCCCCCCCCCCATTTTTTATAACATATAATAACTTAGTTATAATATTTAATAACATAAAATAGCACCACCACTTAAACAAACATTATTTTTTCAACTTTTCAAACTTTTGATGCCACTGACCCTCAGATATTCTATTATTGCTAAAATATAAAAACAGGAATATATTTTCATGTATAAATATTTTGTATAATTTTTATATACTGAAACTATGTGTGTCAATAGAAGAAAAAAAATTATTAGAAGGAAATAGCAGGTTTTTTTTTTTACAAATTTTCTTATTTTATTTTTATATTATTGAAATATTATTATTTTATTTGATTATTATTATTTAATACATTAGTGAAAAATTTGAATAATTATTATTTAATAATTATTATAATAATATAGGTCTTTATAAAAAATAATAGGTCTCGATATCTGATATTCATTATTTTCATCATTTTATCATTTCCAATATATAAAATCAAGTAAAATGGGTTGTAAATTTCATTTCATGTTAGCTTTAATTCAAGAATATTTTTCTTTAAGAATATTAAGAACATCAATGCAGTACAGTTTGTTGATAAAAGCCATCCATAATATTTAGGTTGACTCAAAGAATTGATAAATATATGAATTTCAGTGAAGAGACAGATGCTGGTTTGATTCGTTTGAAGGAAAGGAGTAATTGATGTAGGAGCAGAAGGGTTTTCAGCGCTCTTGCACTGGATGAGTATGTACAGTACACACACACACACACAACAACAACACACACACACACACAACAACACACACACACACACACACACACACACCACAGCACACACACACACAACACACACACACACACACACACAACACAGACACACACACACACACACACACACACACACACACACACACACACACACACACACCACACACACACACACACACACACACACACACACACACTCAAAGACACACACACACACACACACACACACACACCACACACACACACACACACACACACACACACACACACACACACACACACACACACAACACACACACAAACACACACACACACACACACACACACACACACACACACACACACACACACACACACACACACACACACACACACACACACACACACACACACACACACACACACACACACACACTCGACTCACGGCTCAAATGACAGTGTCTGATCCTCTCCCTGGGTTATGATTGCACTTGATTGTTGGCTGTGTTTCTCTATTGATTTGTTTGGGTCTTGCAGGTTGGCGCACCTGATTTATTTGTGAATGAGACGAGACGGACCGGCCCCATACCTGCTCACGCACACGTATCACAGTCCAACAGAGACACCAGACAGTGTATTACATTACTACAGGGCACAGCTGATTTCTCATTAACATTAGCATAATACCTATCATATATACCATCATTATTTTGATTATAAATACTTGTTTTTCATCCGTCATCGTCATCCTTTTTCTAGTTTTCTCTTTCTGCTTCTTCGTCCTTCTGCTTCTTATTTTCTCTTCTTCTGCTTCTTTCTCTTGTTCTGCATCATCTTCTTCTACTTCTCCATTCTTCATTTTCTTTTGTCCTTCTTCTCTCTTCTTCTGCTTCCTTTTATTCTTCACTTCATCTTCATCTTCCCTGTTCTGTTTCTATTCTTTTTTCAGCTTTTCTTAAATTATCTTTTTTCTTCTACTGCTTCTTTGTTCGTCTTATTCATCACCCTTTTCTTTTCTCCTTCTGCCTATTTGTCCTTCTGCTTTTTATTTTTTATTTTCATCTTCTTTGTCCTTCATCACCGTTTTCTTCTTTTCTCTTCTGTTTTTATTCTTTCACCCCTGTATGCTTCCTTTTATTATTCAGCTTTTTCATCATCTTCTTCTGTTCCTTCTTTTCTCTTCTTCATCTTCTGCATCTGTTTCTTCTGCTCCTTCTTCATCATCATCTTTTCTTCTCCTTCTTCCTTCTTCTTCTTCTACAATAATGAATGTGAGTGTTACGTATGATTCAAGCCATCTCATGATGGAAGGTGCTTTTGTGATTTTCTTTTTTGTTGTTGTTATATTCCATTCTTCTTTTTAAAATAGTTGGCTTGTGCACAGATGCGTTAGACGGACATATTTGGTCAGTTAATGTCTGTGTTTTTGTTAAATAAGGTACTGTTCATTTTAAAGGAGTCCATTCTTAACAAATGTAATGCTTCAAAAATGAAGAATGTAATATCTTTAATGTAAAAATGTACAAAAACTACTGAAAGAGTGCCCGAGTCCTGGTGCTCTAATTCGGTGAAGGTAAAGTGGGAATTATCGAGTGTCCTGGATGGACTGAAAGTGGGGTAATCAAAAAGGCCATCAATATCAGGGATATCACAGCGGATTATTACAACGCAATTTATTTAATGGAGGGATGGGGATGAGCTGCTGATGGGACGAGAAGAGACAGAGGGAGGGATGAAGCCGCAGAGTGATTGAAATAATGCCGGCGCGGTGACCTAGGCTCACTTACAGAGAGGTTAGCGAACGGGAAACATGCCAACGCTGCTCGCCTGCTAATGCTTTCGTGTTTGAGGACTGTGACCCTCGAAGTGCATCTGCCAGTGTTTTACATCACATTTCACTGATCATGCAAAGACTTTGTGTTACTGAAGTACTTTCTCGTATCCCGGCGGAATGCGGATAGACAATTCTACATTTACATTTATGCATTTAGCAGACGCTTTTATCCAAAGCGACTTACAATTGCATTCAGGTTATACATTTTCATTAGTGTCTGTGTTCCCTGGGAATCGAACCCACAACCTTTTGCGCTGCTGACGCAATGCTCTACCATTGAGCCACACAGGAACACAATTATTAGTGAGCTGCTGTTTGTTTAAATGCTTTCTCTGTTTGTTTGAGTCCTCTGACATGACATCATCTGACTCAACCAATGGTGTGAGTTTGAGGCGGGATTAACTGTCTGTTTGACCAATGACGGACAGGGGGCGGGGCGAAGGGAGTGATTATCATAAACCTGATCGAAAACAAGTTTGTTTTTGAAGTTTGATGCTTGTTTAAACACTGCATGTGTTCAGACACAATAAGTGGAGCACATCTCTGTGATTATTGCCTCTGAAGTTCATATGATGTGTAAATATTAGCGCAATGCAGATACATTTTATCATTATATTTATAATACTGAATATATTTATTTTTGTAATGCTACAAGTATTTGGTGTGTTATAGTAGTATTATAGTAAAAAATATAGTACTTTGAATATTTATTTTATAGCATTTATTACGTTTTATAATGTTATTTTATTTCATTTTTAAGTATTTCGATCCAGCTTTTCTGTTTATTTCACTTTAAGTCATTTTAGTTCTTAACTTTTTTTCCATGTGTATAAGTTTGTCCATGTAACAATTTGTATTTTATTTTAGCCATATTTCAATGAATTAAAATGATTATTAATAGTTTTAGCTTTAGTTTATTTAACAACATTGATGTAATGCTTCGTGAGTTTTGCTGTTAGTCTGCGTCTAGCGCTTGTGTTATTCTGTTCAGTATCGGGTTATTTTTCATCTTTCTTTTCAAATCTAGTCCTACACGACACCAATTTACAGCCTTGGCAAGAGGAGACACAGTATAGAAGGTGTCAGCACTTCTGAAAGATGAAAACACCTTCAGGATCAGTTCCTCCTTTCTATGACATGCTTCATTTCTTGCAGATAGACTCGATTTGTATTGACCAAGCAGAATTGGCAGTCGTGTGTTCAAATTGAAAGGATTGACTGTCTCTTTCTGGTGAGCAACATACTATAAACGATGACAGAATTGTGATTTCCTCTTTTAGATCAAACGCATCCTTCAGGTTTCAGGCATCTTTATCCGGTTTTAATGTGTGCAGGGATCTTAAATGGGTTTTATTAAAGCATCCATGTCATGTCCCTCAAAAGCCTAGAGTCTCTGTGAGTTCATTTAATTCTCATGACAAACATTCATATGGAAATCATGTGTCGATCATTTATTTGTCATTTGCAGTGTTTTGGAGACTGTTTGCTTAAAGGCTCAATAGAAAGATGATTGACAGCCTCTCTCAAAGTTCAGACATGAGCAGATAAGATGGCTAAGCGGCGTCTCGCTTACTTACTCACAGCCTGAATCAACCACACACTGTACTAAGAATAAAGTGTGTGTGTGTGTGTGTGTGGTGCGTGCGTGCGTGTGTGCGTGTGTCTGTGTCTGTCTGTGTGTGTGTGTGTGTGTGTGTGTGTGTGTGTGTGTGTGTGTGTGTGTGTGTGTGTGTTGTGTTGTGTCTGTGTGTCTCTGTGTCTGTGTGTGTCGTGTGTGTGTGTGTGTGTGTGTGTGTGTGTGGTGTCGTGTGTGCTGTGTCTGTGTCGTGTGTCTGTGTCTGTGTGTGTGTCGTGTGTGTGTGTGTGTGTGTGTGTGTGTGTGTGTGTCTGTGTGTGTCTGTGTCTGTGTCTGTGTCTGTGTGTGTCTGTGCTGTGTGTGTGTGTGTGTGTGTGTTGTGTGTGTGTTGTGTTGTGTGTGCTCTGTGTCTGTGTCTGTGTGTGTCTGTGTGTGTCTCTGTGTGTGTGTGTGTGTGTCTGTGTTGTGTCTGTGTCTGTGTGTGCGTTGCGTGTGCGTGTCGTGTAGTGTGTGTGCGTGTGTGGTATGTGTGTTGTGTGTGTGTGTGTGTGTGTGTGTGTAGTGTGTGTGTGTGTAGTGTCTGTGCCTGTGTCTGTGTGTGTGTGTGTGTGTGATGTGTGTGTGTTGTGTCAGTATGTGTGTGTGCGTGTGATCAGGTCATGTGGAAGAGGATAAAGTGACCTCTCTGATCGTTGTGTTGAGCTTGTTGCTGGATCTTCTGTGTATTTCAGACTCGGTTAAGAGCCACGGATGACAAGACAGTAGCAAGATGGACCTGACACACATTGCAAACACACACACACACGTGTCTTAATGGCATTTTTCTGCACAGTATGTGTGGACTAAAGTCAATTTTATTCCAAGGAGACGATGGTTGCTCTCAGAAGAAGGGTTCACCCCAAAATGAAAATTTGCTGGCAATGTGCTCACCCTCAGATCATCCAAAATGTAGATGAGTTTGTTTCTTCATCATATTTGGAGAAATGTAGCATTGCATCACTTCCTCCCCAATGGATCCCCTGCAGTGAATGGGTGCCGTCAGATTGAGAGTCCAAACAGCTGATGAAAACATTACAATAATCCACGACTCCAGTCCATAACATCTTGATAAGCCAAAAGCTGCATGTTTGTAAGAAACAAATTCATCATCAATACGTTTTTAACTTGTTCCCAGCTAAAATATAACCCTTAAATCCATAACAACGCTTCCTCCAGTGAAAACATCCATCTCCTGCTGTCCTCTCACATCAAAATCCACACACATATTTGTTTAGAGCTGTATTGGATTGTAACCGGTGCTTGATCTGTGCAGATGCCTCTCCTGACAACTATTTCACTTGAGGAAGCGTTATTATGAAGTTTAAAATCATCTTAATGATGGATTTGTTTCTGTTCGCTTCTCAAGATGTTTATTGATTGGCTGGAGTGGTGTGGATTACTTGTGGATTATTGTGATGTTTTTATCTGTTGTTTGGACTCTCATTCTGACGGCACCCATTCACTGCAGAGGATCCACTGGTGAGGAAGTGATGCAATGCTACATTTCTCCAAAATCTGATGAAGAAACAAACTCATACATGGCCTCAGTTGGAGGACATTTTCTACAAATTTTCGTTTTTTGTGTGAACTGCTCCTTTAAGAATGATTTTGACTATGTGATTTCTTTCTGAAACATTCTCTATGGAAAGCAAACAAAAGATTTTATGTGCCTTTGCATTTTTTAAATGTGCAATTAATGTAGGCACTGTGATTCCCAGTGATGCCTCAAAGGGTGCTAAAGATGACATTAGCATATAAATGCCATACAACAGTCATTTTAGGTTTGCACTGAGTGTGCGTGTGTATTTTTGATCCAGCCAATGTTCTATCTCTTTTTCTTTTGCTCTGTTTCTCTCTTAATTTCGTTTTACACAACCCCTCAGGTCTCTCTTTCTCCGGATCAGTTTGGCTGTAGGGGATTGAGCAGCTTTCATTCAGCTCTCTCCATTTGCTGATTACATCACCTGCTGCTGAGGGATAATGGTGACGGCGTGTGTTTGTGTGTGCGTGCAGCACAAAATAGTGCTGGTATTATAGCCTGTACATTGGTTACCTTCTCATTAGGTGATGGTAGACGGCTTCCACTTACACTATCCCTCTCACTTTATCACACACACTAAAATACCCTCTTTACCAGTTCACATTTGTCTCGTTTAGAGATAAACCTTCTCAGATACACTCACTGGTGCTGTGGTCTGTCTCACTCAGCGGCTGATATCTGTGATAGAAACATAAATACACTCAAGCACAGATAACAGAGATCCTAAAAGAGTGAGATACAGAGAGTGAGAGATTAAATGTGTTCTGACTGTTCTTTGAAGCTCATACTCTGAGAATCATACTTTGTTCTTTAGTTATGCAACGGCGATAGTAAATGGTTATAAAAGACTGTTTTTAAGCTTACCAGCACTGATTATACCATCACTTTAATTCATTATACTGACAGAGAATGCCACACATGCACAACACACCTGTAGAGACTTCACAGAGCAAATATTATATATATATATATCATATTGTACTTTATGTTAGTACTTTTAGTATATATATATAAACTTGTGGATGTAAATATATAATGTATATGTGCATATTTATATATGTACATTTGTGTTTATTTTATTTTTATGTATTAATTACAAATAGACAAACTAAATACAGAAACTTATTTTTGTTTTATTTTTTTGTTTTGTTTTATTTTTGTCTGTAATTTTCAGTAGTCTGAAATGTTGTGATAGATTGAATATGCACATGTGTGAGTAAAAGTAGTCGTAGCGTCAGATTTGCACTTCATAAGACTCACACGCAGCTATCATATAATTCATAAGACTTAGAATATGTATATGTTATATGTGTTGTAATGACTTCTTTTATGGTCATTTATAATATTTTTTATGGTGATTTGGTACCTTTTTATGATTTCAAACAATACGAAGAAGAATAAATGATGAGATTTAACTTTCATCTTTGACTATTCCTTTAAAAGCAGCTCTTCTTGTAAATGTGCAGCATTTTCCATAGATGGTTGTGTGTGTGTGTGTGTGTGTGTGTGTGTGTGTGTGTGTGTGTGTGTGTGTGTGTGTGTGTGTGTGTGTGTGTGTGTGTGTGTGTGTCCTTAAATTCCATCATGTGTTTGTGTACGTGTTTTGAGGCAGTGGTGAGTTCTTCTGAAGTGTGTATTTGGTTCCTCAGTGGGGTTAAGTGTAGCAGCTGAGAACATTAGCTGTCTGCTGACAGAAGACTATCTTTGCTCTGTTTATCTGCTGAAGAGCGTTTGTACAGTGTAGCTGGCGTCCTTTGGTCCCCTGTGCTGGTGGAGAGAAGGAGACAGATAGGAGAAAGGTATCCAGCAAACAAGGCATCTGTTTGCAAACTGTTTGTGATCCTAAACACTTGCTTTTGTGCTGTCATGATTTCTCCTGCTTAAAAAAGGAGGAACTGGACAAATGCATGCTTTTTCCCATCCTTATTTGATTGCATGATAAAGAATAAAATGTTGTCACATGTAAAGCATGTTCTTAAAGGTGCGGCAGCAAAAAATGCTAATTTAATTGTAATGGTCAGAGAGAGTGGAGAAAATTAAAATATGATGTATAAGAAGAGCTCTCATTTGTGAGTCCTTGTTAAAAATATAGATTTTTCAATATTGAAATATCTAAAATGGTTTCAGTAGCTACCCTTTTTTCACTGTATTGATACCAATACCAGCTGCGCTTTCTCTCTCTTCTCTCTGACAGCGAGTTCACGCACACCGAAGTGTGATGAGAAGCATTTATAAACCTGTTATCCAACAAAATACATATTTTAACTTCAAACTCACTTCATAAGATCAGTTGAGTATTTGAAATAAAGAGGACTGGTGTGGCTTCTTATCATAGAACGAGGCCAAAAATGTATTATTATAGTATTCTACTGTAATGCATGCTTTGTCGATTAGCATTGCATTACAAATCGACTTATAAATTCTTATGAAAATACCCGAGATGGCTTGAAGAATGCAGATAAACCATATTGCAGTCCTGTGTTTATTGAATTCACGTTTGATAATTTAAAGCATTTCTAACTTCTTTATATTCAGTTACAGCGATAACTGGATGCCTTTGTCCATATTAGGGATTTCCTTTCTTTGAGGTATTTTGTGAACATTCTAAATCATGCTGGCAACATGCTAATTTATGTTAGCAATGTGCTAATCATGTTAGCAACATAATAAATGTCACCAATGTGTTCTAAAATGTTAAATCACACTAGCAAGCTGCTAATTCATGTTAGCAACGTAGTTATGCTATCAACATGATAAATCATGCTAGCAATGTGTTAAATCATACTAGCCACATGCTAACACATACTAGCAACATGTTAAATCATAACATGTTGTTAACAAAGAGTTAAAAAATGTAACCAACATGCTAAATCATATTAGCAGTGTATAAAACATGATATGCTACTGTGAGGCATTTTGTGTGTTTTGTGAATACTCTAGATCATGCTAACAACATGCCAATTCATGTTAGCAACTTGGTAAATCATGCTATGCTAAATCGTGCTAGCTAAATGTTAACACATACTAGCAACGTGTTAAATTCGTGGTAGCAACATGCTAATTAATGCCAGAAATGTGCAGTGTTAAACACACTAGCTACTTGCTTAAACATTTTAGCAATGTGCTAGAAGGTTAATAACATTTTAATGACTTAAAGTAGAAGATTGTTTAGTAAAATCTTCAGACTTCAGCTTTTATTTCAAACTTTCAAACAAGGCATTGTCAACCAACATCAAAGTTTATGAACTTTTCTCATCTAGTTATAGTATTTATCTTTCAATCTAAATTCTAGTGGTGTTGAAAATGCTATTAAATGTTGAAAAAAGTATACATTCCAGTATCGGGACAACACACACACACACACACACACACACACACACACACACACACACACACACACACACACACACACACACACACACACACACACACACACACAATGGCACACACACTGTTCAGGCTCCTATACACAGTCACATCTCACATGACAGGCAACACACACACACACAACTAACACAACACGCACAGTTACACTGCAGCTCTAACTACACACATGATCTAACATCACGACACACACTCACTACTCACGTTACAGTGTCATGAGTGTGTGCACACGATGAGCGTACGAGTGTCGCACTACTCGTGCGAGTCAGGTACGCGACGAGTCGATGACTGCCAGATGCGCACTCACCACACTGACTGACACACACACATGCACACACACACACACACACACACACACAGATGTGGTCAAACTGTTCAGGGTCTCCTATAAGAGTTGAATCTCAGTGAGTTGGACAGGGTGCAAGAAAAAAGACTAATTCAGACCGGCATGTTATACTGCAGCTGTCTAATACAACATGATCTAACATC
>CM049824.1:3157500-3167500 GCA_027422435.1 Schizopygopsis pylzovi
TGAGTGTTGAATGTGATTGCACTGTCAGAAACTTCATCAGGTCAGTTTTAAACCCAATCAAGCTGTCAACCATGAACCAGTGTCAGCAAGCGGACGCGCAGAAAATAGATGAATGTCGATGATGCATTAGCTAGTGTGTGTGTGCTGTGTGTGTGTGCTGGGGAACACTGAGGTTGAAGAACAAATGTTGTGAGTGTTGAATGTGATGTGTGTGACGTTCTCCTGAGTTTTAAACCTCAGCTGAAGCGAACAGTGTCAGAAACGTCTCACTAAATATAACACACCCTGACAGCGATCTGATTTGCTGGATTCCCTCGCTACTTTGAAGAGTTCCAATTACTGTCAGTGTGTGTGTGTGTGTGTGTGTGTGTGTGTGTGTGTGTGTGTGTGTGTGTGTGTGTGTGTGTGTGTGTGTGTGTGTGTGTGTGTGTGTGTGTGTGTGTGTTGTAATCCATCACAGCTCAGGCATTACAGACAGTTGTGCTTGTATGTGTAATTTCAATGTAATTAGTGTTTATTCAGGATGCAGTGATTCAGTGTTTGAATTTAGTGGAAAATCTCCACAAATACAAGCAGATCGAACCACTTTTGTTTACTTTGCCCAGGCTGCTTAAAATTAGCTTTCACACCGACGATAGATTTTTATGGGCTTCCTAAACTTGGGTGGGTAAATCAACCAGAACCAGACGTTTACAACACTGACCTTCTCTCTATGCAATCTATAGAGCCGTGAGGATATATCACCTAACAACAGAGCCAATCTAGATTCAATTACCAACTGGGCCAAGAGTGCAATTTATAACTAAACACACACACACACACACACACACACACACACACACACACACACACACACACACACACACACACACACACACACACACACACGACACACTCACACGGATCAGTACACACACACACATGCAACACTACACACACACACGTGGATGCTCCTGAGGATGGTAGAGGTCGCGCTGCATGCATTAAACTCCCGTGTTTACCGTGGAGATCGGTGAGGAATTCAGCGTCATGAATTTCTGAACGTAATTTATACTGAAGTCTCAAGTGCATCCCGCTTACGATTCATAAGCTGAATCCTCAGCGAACAGAATTGGAATTTATTGTCTAAATTAATTTCCTTAGTCACAAAGGTGTGTGCATGCATTTGCATTCTGAATAATTATGCTTTGTGATCATGTTCAGTGTTTTATGATTTATGTCAGCTCATGAAAACTGTGGATATGAATTTATATGCTGATTCTCTGCATAAATTATTCACTTTTTTTCATGGCTTGGCTAATTGTAATGCTTCTAAGTTTGTCTTTTACTGATTTAAGGAGGGCAATCCTGGTCCTGTTTTCTAGTACAAATACGAAGCATTCTTAAAACAAGGTACATTTACTTGAAATGCAAAATGATGTAAGATTAGAAGTTTTGTTTTATGAGTAATTTATCAAAATGAAGTGAGGTTTATGCTTAAAACAAGAACAATATTTGCCAGTGGTTTCAGAAAAAAATAAACTTGTTTTCCCTTTGAATATTTTTTTTTTACCCCATTGGCAAGTATTTGTTCTTGTTTTAAGCACAAACCACATTTTCAGGCTTCTTATCTTATGTCATTGTGCATTTCAAATAAATGTAGTTATATTTTAATGTAAAAATTTAGATATTTGTGCTAGAAAATGAGACCAAAATATATAGAGAAAACTACCTAAACAGGTAAAGATGGTGTTGTTGCATGTAAACTAGTTTGAGCAATGCTAAAACCAGAATGAAACATCCAAAACATACTTTATACTGCTAACAAGAAATGAAATCTTCTTAACCGGTCATAATCTGTTCTTAACCCGGTCACCAGATTAACCGGTTTAGCTATTTTTTTTCCCACAATACTTTATTTTATACATATACGCTTTTATGCATGTCTGTAATTAAATGACCACATTCTTGTGTGTTTTATGTCCAGAAAAAAAACTGCAGTGTGGATATTTCTGCGGATAGTTTGGCTATGAATCACTAAAATTATGTGCCTTTCAGCTAGTTTAAGAAGACACAATTGGCTGATTGAATGTTTTTAGTGATATTCTTTAAAGGAATAGTTCACCCAAAATTGCCATCCAAGATGTAGATGAGTTTGTTTGTTCATCAGATTTGGAGAAATGTAGCATTGCATAATTTTCTCACTAATGGATCCTCTGGAGTAAATGGGTGCCGTCAGAATGAGAGTCCAAACAGCTGAATAAAACATCACTATAATCAATCCAGTCCATCAGTTAATGTCTTGAAAAGCCAAAAACTGCGTGTTTGTAAGAAACAAATCTAGATGTTTTTAACTTCAAACGTTGCTTCCATAATCCATAATAATACTTCCTCTTGTGAAAGAGTGATATGCACAGATCAAGCACTGTTTACAAGCCAAAACTGTCCAAAACAGCTCTAAACAAATATGTGTGGGGATTTTGATGTGAGAGACGGCAGGAGATGGACTTTTTCACTGGAGGAAGGGTTGTTATGGATTATGGACATATTACGTATTTTAGCCAGAAACAATGGTTTAAAGATAAAAGTGTCTTAATGGATTTGTTTCTGAGAAACAATCAGCTTTTGGCTTCGCTATATGTTAACTGATAGACTGGAGTGGTGTGGATTACTTGTGGATTATTGAGATGTTTTTATCAGCTGTTTGGACTCTCATTCTGACGGCACCCATTCACTATAGAGGATCCATTGGTAAGCAAATAACTAATGCTAAATTTATCCAAATCTGATGAAGAAACAAACTCCTCTACATCTTGGATGACCTGAGGTTGACAATATTTTCTGCAAATTCTCATTTTTGGGTGATGGAAACACCCAGGACACCCTGGCACTGATGGAAAATGCGTCAACGCTTTATATTTGGTGCTAAATTGTACAGTTTTTTCAGTGTGACATTGCTAAACATACTGACTTCTCGCTGTAATTCTCCTCCAGGTTTTACTGGGATCTCACCATGCTGCTCCTGATGGTGGGAAATCTTATCATCATTCCCGTGGGCATCACCTTCTTCAAGGACGAGAACACGCCGCCGTGGATCGTCTTCAACGTGGTTTCCGACACCTTCTTCCTCATGGACCTGGTGTTGAACTTCCGCACAGGAATTGTGAAGGAGGACAATGCGGAGATTATTCTGGACCCTCAGCAGATCAAGATCAAATATCTGCGCTCATGGTTCGTGGTGGACTTCATCTCCTCTATCCCCGTGGACTACATCTTCCTCATTGTGGAGACGCGCATCGATTCAGATTTTTACAAGACGGCGCGTGCACTGCGGATCGTACGCTTCACCAAGATCCTCAGTCTGCTGCGGCTGCTGCGGCTCTCAAGGCTCATACGCTACATTCATCAATGGGAGGAGGTGAGTGGAACTTTTTAGTGTTTTAACCACGTTCACCACTCATAACTGCTGATATTTGTAAGCGACAGATTACAGGACGCTGCAGACCAAAGTGATCTCCCACCGGCGGTGGAAAACACTATCACTCAGGCCAGAGCCCTCTCTGCGAGGCAAGCTTTTGTCTTGAAGTTGAGTCTGTTCGCGATCTGGTCTTCTTCTCGCCGAGAAGACCCCTGAAGATGCACGATTGGAGTAGTGCTTTCTTTTCTGAAAGAAAGGTTGGAGCGTAGGCTGTCACCCTCCATCTTGAAAGTGTATGTGGCTGCTATCGCAGCACATCACGATGCATTGGATAGCCGGTCCCTGGGAAAGCACGATCTCATCGTCAGGTTCCTGAAGGGTGCCATAAGGTTAAAACATCCTAGGCCACCCCTGGTGCCCTCCTAGATCTCTCTATTGTCCTGGCTGGACTTCAGAGAGGTCCCTTTGAGCTGCTGGATTCAGTCGAGCTTTAATTCCGGTTTACTCTCACATTGTCCTGAGACCCCGGCCGGATACGTGCCCAAGGTTCCCACCACGTCCTTTCATGATCAGGTGGTGAACCTGCAAGCACTGCCCTCGGAGGAGGCAGATCCAGCCTTGGCGTTGCGTAAGAGTGCTGCGCATTTACGTGGACCGCACCCAGAGCTTCAGAAGCTCTGAGCAGCTCTTTGTCTGCTACAGAGGTGAGCAGAAAGGAAGGCTGTCTCCAAGCAGAGGTTGGCCCACTGGATAGTGGATGCCATTGCCTTGGAGTACCAATCCCAAGGCGAGCCGTGCCCCCTGGGGGTGAGGGCTCACTCCACACAGAGTGTTGCCTTGTCCTATGCGTTGGCGCACGGTGCCTTTCTGGCAGACATCTATAGAGCTGTGGGCTGGACGACACCGAGCACCTTCGTGAGATTTTACAGTCTCCGCGTTGAGCCAGTTTCTTCCCATGTGTTGGGTAACAGGTAATTGGCGGGAAGATTTGACCGGTCTCACGCTTGCTGCGCCATTCCCCCTCACCCGGGGATGCGAGCGCCTTTTTCCTCCTCCAGTAAGTTCCCCCGGACGGCGAACCCTGGTGGAGTATCCTCCAGCACCCCGGCAGTCAGACTGGGCGGAGCAGTCTGACGCCAGTCCCAGTATTGGTGTTAGCTTGCCCGGGTCTCCGGTCAGCCCCTGTACTGGGCTAGGTGTCCATATGGCTTGATTCCCTGCGGGCAATCCCATATGTGTATTCTTCCACGGCAACGGTTCCCCTCTCAATGATCCCGTGTCTTCCCTTTGACAGATCTTTCTGTCAGTCTCTGCTGACAGTTGTTCCATCTCTACTCTCAGGTAGGACCTGCCTCAGAGACCCATTCCATATGTAGTACAGCCCCAGGCCCGTGTCAGTCCATATCAGTGTCTCCACATGATACCTCTGTGGTGAAAGGAACAGCGGCTTGACTATCACCAGCATCGTTATACTCCCCTCTTTGCGCTGGTGTGGTGAGAAAGTTACGACCTTTGCATAGCATTTGTCTGTCACATGGCTGCTTCTCAACATTTGCAATGCCATAGGGTTGTGACGGGGTTCAGGTTGTGGTGTTTTCCATAGACCCCTAATGTTGTCATCGACATAACTCGAAGTGACCGACAGATAGGGAACGTCTCGGTTATGTATGTAACCCTCGTTCCCTGATGGAAGGAACAGAGAATTATGTCCCCATGCCACAACCTCGAACCATCACTGGCGGCCAAGGACAAGTTCTCGGCTCCTCAGCGTAAAACCTGAAGAGTGGATGCACCTGTCGCCTATTTATACCCGTATGCATGGTGAGTGGCTCAGGTATGCAAAATCCACTAGCCAAAATTCATTGCCATTTCTATTAAAGTCAGAGATGATTGGGGCTCCCAAGTGAATCCTCTAATGTTGTCATCGACATAACGCCTCCATTCCCTCCATCGGGGAACGAGGGTTACGTATGTAACCAAGACATTTCTCCTAAAATACATAAGTAGAAAAGAAATGCATGCTATGAAATTAGCGGATAGCAGCTCATATCATGTTCTCTTCATAGTCATACTGAGATCTCTGATGTTTGACTGCAGACGTTTTATTTTCTATCTTTGCAAATATGAGCATAGATTAAGGCATTTGTGAGACTTGCTGTCCATTTGATCTAATTGTAGTCTTGCAGAAGTGGTTTGAGATACTCAAGTGATCTTATTTGTGCTTGTTAGAAGTCTCTGTTTGCAGAAATCACGAGCTGGAAGCAGCATATGTTTCGAGACTCATTTCCAGTCAGTCTGTGAGCTTTGGCAGAAATCAAAGTGTTGACTCTTACACGTATCAATTAATGAATATTTCAAAGCAGAGTGCTAACATTAGGCTGCAATTTTCTCTGGTCCTCTTGAGGTGTTTGGATGGTGATTAAAGCGATGATTAGAAGCGTTCGTCTCTCAGCATCAGTAGTGAACGCGTGAACAGGGTCTCGGAGGATACTGCCTCATTTATTCGGGCCGTGTTCGTTCTCACGACAGCATGTCACGCGCTCTTCCACAGCGGCACGCTGCAAATTGACCGGCTCCTTTTAGAAGCGTGCAAAACCTGTCAGAAGTGCGAAATATGTGGGAAAGTCTCAATAACAAATCGTCAGATTAGTTTTCAGATCGGCATTTGTTAAGCTGTTATTCCAAGTATACATACAACATACTATTTACAGTACGTGTTTGTTTGTTTTAACTTTAATATATTTGACTTAAATAGTAGGTGAGTAGCGGTGATATTAAACATCAACAATTTTTTAGTGATTATTTATACAGTAGTAATATTGACAGCAGTCTCTCTCCTTCTCTCTCTCTCTCTCCTTCTCTCTCTCTCTCTCTCTCTCTCTTCTCTCTCTCTCTCTCTCTCTCTCTCTCTTCTCTCTCTCTCTCTCTCTCTCTCTCTCCTTCTCTCTCTCTCTCTCCTTCTCTCTCTCTCCTTCTCTCCTTCTCTCTCTCTTCTCCTTTCTCTCTCTCTCTCTCTTCTCTCTCTCTCTCTCCTTCTCTCTCTCTCTCTCCTTCTCTCTCTCTTCCTTCTCTCCTTCTCTTCTCTCTCTCTCTCTCTTCTCTCTCTCTCTCTCTTCTCTCTCTCTCTCTCCTTCTCTCTCTCTCCTTCTCTCCTTCTCTCTCTCTCTCTCTCTCTCTCTCTCTCTCTCTCTCTCTCTCTCTCTCTCTTCTCTCTTCTCTCTCTCTCTCTCTCTCTCTCTCTCTCTCTCTCTCTCTCTCTCTCTCTCTCTCTCTCTCTCTTCTCTCTCTCTCTCTCTCTCTCTCTCTCTCTCTCTCTGTCTCTCTCTCTCGCTTCTCTCTTCTTCTCTCTCTCTCTCTCTCTCTCTCTCTCTCTCTCTCCTTCTCCTTCTCTCTCTCTCTCTCTCTCTCTCTCTCTCTCTCTCTCTCTCTCTCTCTCTCTCTGTCACTCATGGCAGAATGGAAGGAGCCTGGACTTGTTCTGTCATGGGGGTAATCATGTCGAGAAGTTTTTCCATTCTGTTTCAATGTTTCAAAAATGTACACAAAATTGTAATTGACAAAAAGCAAAGCAAAGCAATCTCCCAATTAAATACATCTTCTTCTCAATAGTTTGGAAGATACTGATCTCCACTTTCCTGGAGGACGTGGCTCTCCAGTGACTGAATGCAGTTAGTCAGCGTGTTATTAAATCAAACTCATATGAAAGCTTAATGAGTCACTCCTGCGATCAGCAGATGCTCTCGCTGACACGGCCATCCAAACAAACCTCACTTTCAGTGCCCGGGGGCCTTTGGCGGCCATTGCTGGGAGTTTTAATGGAGTGGATGTTTTTAAGAGCTGAAGCAGTCCCTCTCGGCCCGTATTATGCAAACGACGAAGCTTAAGCGCTCTCTCTGTGTGAACCGAACGGCTCTGAGTGCTTCTCAATGGTCTGAGTTTACGTGAGAGATCGTTTCGAAGGCGTTGTGGAGCTTCGGTAGCCGGACCATCTGTGTTTGTTTATTGAGTGAAGGCAGGGAGTCCTTCTCTATTAATATCGGCATCTGGGATTGTTCTGATTTATGGCTCGTGTCGCTACGATTGGATGTTTGGGATGGAAAGCATAGCGTTCAATATGGCACAGAGCTTCCTGAGGTTCTGCAGTGCAAAAACACAAATATAGTCATTCTGGGCTGGCACAGCCTGACACGTAGGTTGAGATAAAGTCTGCAGGAGGAGGTAGAAACTGGGTTTAACAGCGTATTAAGGGATGTAAGACGGTTTGGCAACATAAAAGGCCAATGTGCAAATGTGACTTGTGTAATATAAATATTCACACAGCAGGTGGGCTTTAAAACCATGTAAATAAAGATTAAAAATCCCTCGTCGTCTGAGCATACTGCTACTGATCCATTTCCTCTAGGATTCAGTTTCTTTGCTGTACACAGTATGCAAATTTAACATGCATGACCAGTTACACGTGAAGTATGTGAACACTGAGACTGTATCGTCCGTATTTTATTTCTTTTTATTTAATTCATTTTTAAATAGTTAGCTGTGTGCCATTCTAAACATAAACATAATTTTTTTTTATTTGTTTTTTAAAAAAATATATTATATTGTTAGTTGTTTGTATTTATTGTTAGTGTATTAAAAAATATGAATTTATTTTCTATATTATTTAGTTTTTTGTATAGTAGGTGTGCCATTCTAAACATCCCCAAATATGTTTTAGTAAAAGTGCTGCCAATGGATGAATATCATCATCATTATTATCAAGGCTTAGATTGGATATAACTTTGACTGGATGTTTATCACCTCTAGCAGGGTTATTTATTTATATGTTTGTTTGTATTTTAATGCATTTAATTTATTTTACATATTTATGCATTTATTATAAATAAAATGCATTTATTGCATTTGTTGTTTTTTAAATGGTAGTTGAATTCTAAACATTTATTTATTTATTTAAAATAATTTAAAAGTATTTAATTAATTAATTTAATTCCATGTTTAAATAGTGAATGAAATAGCTGTAGATGGGTAAATATCATCATCATTATTATCAAGGCTTAGATTGGATGTAACTTTGACTAGATGTTTATCACCTCTAGCAGGGTTATTATTTATTTGTTTGTTTGTATTTTAATGCATTTAATTTATTTAATTACATTTATTTTTTACATAATAGGTGATGTGCCATTTATATATATTTGTCATTAGTTCATTATTAATTTATTTATTTTAAGCAAAATGAATGCATTTATTTATTTTATATATTTATTTTAAATAGCAGATGAAATAGCTTTCAATGGATGAATATTATTATTATTAAGGATTCTTATAATTATTGGACACTGTGAAACACTTGTTAGGCGTTGATGATGGGGTTGTGATCTAACACACAGCATGACAGTATTTCTCAGAGAAAGATCCTTCATCAGTGATTACTGTTGTCTTGTCTTTCATTCACTGCGCTGGACATAATACTGACGGATCGAGTAATGTTAATGGATAACGTTCTCTCTATTTTTTCCATTTCAAATGTTGTTCAAAAATAAGCAAGCGTCGTGCTGTATTTTCAAGATGTCTAATAAAGTGTTATGCCTTGCAACATGATGGTGGACGAGCTGAAAGATGTTTATTTGGTACTGAATTAGACAGACAGGCTTTTCTTCTCTAAAATGTCTTTTCACCTCTGGATCTTCAGATTAATCGTGAACCTGATGTTATTTTTCACTCATTCATTTTCCCATCGCTCAGGTGCTGAAACCAGATCTGCTAGATTTGAGTCGTTCTGTTGGTTTCTCTCTGTCTCTCTCATTTCTCATCAGCTTCGTCAATCAGCGCTGAGATGTTTGGTCGCCGCGTGATGCTCTCATCGTTAACGTGTCTCGTGTCAATTAGAGTCAGAGCGGCCGAGCGTCCATCACTCTGTGGGAGAGAGAGAGAGAGACGGTCAAAAAGTCTGTAGTTTTGGTGTTTTATACATTCATAGGTTCGTCCCTCACCATTCAGACAAGACACATTAGTCTTCATTCCCCTGTTTCACAATAATGACTTTATAATAAGCCCATATTAGAGAGGATTTCTACAATCTACCCAGAGCCCTTCTCATTTTAATTGCACTCCAGTCTGTTTCCATTTCACCGTGCTAATTTATTAGAGTCCAAGTGTGTAGAAAGACAGGAGAGAGAGCAAAGAGTCCTTCGGCTGTGTTCAAAACCCTAGTGAGCTACCTACATGAATATATGTGTATGTGTCACATTTCTAAGAACTTGTAACTTGAACTAGATTTGTGCATGACTCTTTTTTTCATCATCTCGATTTTCCTGATTCCTCATTGACCCCAAACCTGACTGAAGATGCTGGCATTTAAACGAATTGTACATTCATATGCATATGCATCAGTTTGTATCATTGCTTGAATCTGAAATGTCTTACTCTTTTTATCTCTAGCGTTGTCTGTTTCTCGCTGTCTGTCTGTGATGATACAGCAGTATCGGTAATGAGGGTGACTTTTACACATCACTGCATGATTAATTCAGATGCTTTTACATCTAGTTAATGTTACAGAGCCAATTATTTAATCCGAGCTCATGCTGTTTCTCTGCGCTCAGAACG
>CM049824.1:3172500-3195000 GCA_027422435.1 Schizopygopsis pylzovi
TTTTATCAGCTGTTTGGACTCTCATTCTGACGGCACCCATTCACTGCAGCGCATCCACTGGTGAGACACTGATGCTGTGACACATTTCTCCAAACCTGATGAAGAAACAAACTCATCTACATCTTAGATGACCTGAGGGTGAACACATATTCAGTAAATGTTCAGTTTTTGAGAGAACAATTCCTTGAACTCGGTGTGAACATGAACAAGCAATAAACAATCATATCTTTACAAATAATAACAAGATTGATAAATGCTGTAAAAAAAAGAATTGCTCATTGTTAGTTTATTTTAGCTATTAACTAATGTTATTACATTAGAGTACATTGAAGCTTCAGGTGATGGTTTACTCCATTTTCTCAGTATTTTATATACATACTCGTGTATTAAAGTCAAATAGAGCAACTCTGTATCTTTTCAAATGCACTTTTGACGCCCGCAGCTCCTTTAGTTTGTTAGATCCAGCTATTCCAGTGACGGGGCTGTCATTATGATCTTTTTCCTCTTTTTGGAGAGCTGTAATAAGCTGTCGCTCTCTCAGGATTGAGCCCCTACAGAAAAGAGTCTGAAAGCAATCTGGACATGTCACCTCAGACGGAGCCAATATTGATTCCTGACGGACCCGCGCACACGTCCACAGGACAAGGGCCATTTATTCACTATTTTAGAGAGACGCAGAAATGTCACATCTTTCTAAATAGCTGACCCACTTTTCTCCAGCTCAGATTTCTCTCATTCGGTCGTCTTTTCATTTCATGCCTCAAACTCTCAGGAGTCGATCTGGATTCATATTCATGCAGTCATTGCAAGTGTTTGAACTTTTGTTTCGTGCACCATAATATTTTTCAGCCTTTGATGTTTGATGTATATCTTTATTTTATGCATTCAAACATTTTTAAATCAAGAAATATAGAAATTGTCTAGTTACAAATAATCAAGGCATGATTTATACACTGTTTTTCATCTAATATATAATATAATATAAAAATATAATAATATAATTGTTATATAAACAAGGTATTTTGATATTTAATAATTTTAATTTATGTGCATGAATATAGTAATAATAAATAATAAAAACAATATTTACCTATAATAAAACTCAATTAATAAAAAATGTATTATAATAAAATGTGGACAGAGATTCTAAAACATGATTTCTGTAACATTTTGTAACATTATACTGATTCACGGAAATTAATTTATCAATTTTTGTAGATATGTTTTTAGTATGTATTAATATTTTCAATCTGTTTTTATTTTAATAAAATTTGTAGCAATTTGTTGTGTTTTGTCATTTTTAGATTTTTTTAATGTGTCTATATAGTTTTTATTCATTTTTATTTCAGTTTTGTGTGTCTGTGTGTGTGTGTGTTCTTGTGTGTGTGTGTGTGTGTGTGTGTGTGTGTGTGTGTGTGGTGTTGTGTGTGTGTGTGTGTGTGTGTGTGTGTTGGTGTGTGTGTTGTGTGTGTGTGTGTTGGTATACCCTACGTTATGGGGAAATGTCCCCACAACGTGGCAATATCCAAATGTTGTCGTGTGTGTGTTTTTGTGTGTGTCCTGAGGAAGTTATAAATCAGACTAGTGATGTGTGTGTTTGAATGTAAATTGCATGATTCTCCTGTGTGGTGGTGTTAGGGATAGGTGCAGTGAAGGGGATGAATATCAGTTGTGAGTTAAAACATTACGTCTATGTGATAATTTGGTACATCAAGACAAAACCCATAAATCAGAAATGTTCCTTGGCTGGTGTGTATATTAATTTTACATGCAAATACATTTAAAATCAGAAATTTACCTTGCCAATGATTTTTACTTTCAGTTTCAAGTAGTTAACTTTATTAACCCTTTTACTTTCACTATTTAATCTCCCTTATTCTCTTAGTCTGAGTTTAGGAATATATTGAAATGAGTCTAGTGGAATTTTCTTGAATGGGGAAAAAAATAATAATTATGATGTTTATTTTTACATCATCAGCAAAGTCATTGTGTATATATATGATGAATATTAAGGAATATCAGTGAACATGGTATAGTTAATCTCTCTAGTGGACATACACTGTTTGTGATGGTCTCTCTCTCCTTTCAGAACGACACGTGGGGTGATGGTCTACTCTTCCTTCAGAACGACATGAGGCACATACTCTGTATTCGTATGGCATGTACCCGCCTGTCGGCATGACAGACGTGTGGCTGACCATCCTCAGCATGATCGTGGGTGCGACCTGCTACGCCATGTTTGTCGGCCACGCCACGGCGCTGATCCAGTCGCTGGACTCCTCGCGCAGGCAGTATCAGGAAAAGGTGAGTGACGTCCAGTTGGTTAACATAATGAAGAAATGGCAGAAGCAGCAGGGAAAGCTTCCTGCGAAGGTGCTGCATTATGTGTTTGTCATCTGTTGTTGTGACCAGACCGCAGGGACTCTTGTGTATCAAAACCATGTGTGAATTATGGGTGAAGTGTGTTATTTCTGCATCTGTTGTGGTGACCAGACCGCAGGGACTCTTGTGTATCAAAACCATGTGTGAATTATGGGTGAAGTGTGTTATTTCTGCATCTGTTGTGGTGACCAGACCGCAGGGACTCTTGTGTATCAAAACCATGTGTGAATTATGGGTGAAGTGTGTTATTTCTGCATCTGTTGTGGTGACCAGACCGCAGGGACTCTTGTGTATCAAAACCATGTGTGAATTATGGGTGAAGTGTGTTATTTCTGCATCTGTTGTGGTGCAAAAATAAGGGAAACAATAACTAGATTTTATTCATTTTAATGGTGTTTACAAAAGTAAGGGGTTTCCATTGTGTTTCTTGGTGGTTTGTTTGTATTGACACCAAAATTAATTTAAGACACCGCTAGGGTGTTCTGGGTGTTTTCTAGGGTTTTGCTGGATGATTGGTATATAGTGAAACAAACATGAATTGGATAAAAATAACTGGATTTTAAAACTATTAATGGTGTTTGCCCATGCAGAAGTCACAATCATGATATTAGGGTGTTTTGGGTGGTTTCCAGGGTGTTACTAGGTGGTTTCTATGGTGTTTTGGGTGGTTTTCATGGTGTTGCTAGGTAGTAGCACCAGAGTGAATTCTAAAATAACCTAATTTTACAAATGTTAATGATGTTTGCCCATGCAAAAGTTGTAACCATGATGCTAGGGTGTAGTGAGTGGTTTCCAGGGCATTGCTAGGTGGTTGCTATGTAGTGGCACCAAAGTGATTTGTAAAAACAACAGGATTTTTTTTTAAATGCTAATGATGATTGCCCGTGCAATCGTCAAAACCACAATTCTATGGTGTTGTGACTGATTTCAAGAGTGTTGCTGCTTGCTGTATGTGGTTGCAAGGGTCTTGTGCTATGGTTTTCATGGTGTTGCTAGGTAGCAGCACTAGAGTGAATTATAAAAATAACTAGATTTTACAAATGTTATTGGTGTTTGCCCATGCAAAAGTTACAACCATGGTGCTAGGGTGTGGTGTGTAGTTCCCACGGTGTTACTAGGTGGTTACTATGTAGTGGCACCAAAGTGATTTGTAAAAAATAACTATATTTTTAAAAACGATAATGGTGTTTGTCTATCACTACTACGATACTAGTGTGTTCTGGGTGATTGCAGGCAGACCCCTCCATTGTTTCGTAAGCATCGCAGTGTTTCACTCTTCAGGAAGTCAAACTATCATTGACTGAACAATAAACTGACTCACCAGAAACTGTCTGAACGACTAAAACGCCAAATACAGTGGCTCTTGATATCAGAACAGAATATAGAAGAACTACAGACTCAATTAGGGAATGAACCGGCCAAACTGTGAGGCTAAAACAGGATATTCATGAAGCTTGGAAGTAAGAAAACGTGTGAAGGAAGAAAGTCAATTATGTAGAATATGAGAGTGTGGAGAAAACACAGTCCAGCTGGATGACAGCGTGACACGTCTAAACTCATCTCAGCACACTAACATGATTACCACAGTTCCTGCCGGCTACTTTAATTCACAATAATGCACTTATAACGGCACATAAACAACTCGAGAGTGCAGATATTAATATTCACTCGCAGGGAGTTTTAGCTCTGATGATTGAAATTCAATTCAGAAGGGCTTTTTGAAACAACCCCAAGTATTAAACTTGAGGATGTGCGTCATCATGCAGTGTTTGTGCTCCAGATTCAGAAAGTGGAGTTGTTTTTGTACTTCTGTAGTTTCCTATCCAGTCCGGTATGAGTTATTGACCTCGCCTCACTCGTGGTCAGCAGGCGGTATACGGTGTGCCAGGCGGGTCCCTCATGCCCGCTGCATGGGCCGACCTCAGTCCCTTCCCCGATGCCCACCTCAACATGGGCACATCGCCACATGGTGCACCATCTGTTGAGAGACTGAGGGAAGGAAAAAGTGAGAATCATAGAGATGGAAAACATATAAAGAGGGAACGAGAAGATCAAAAGGAAGATGCAGGGGTCTTATAGATGTAGTCTATAGTCACAGATACAACAGATATAGTAGCAATATAAGAAACTAGAAGAAAATACCAGTGGGTTTTGTCAATGCAAATCTCATTACCAGGGTTTTTTTGGGTGGTTACCAGGGCATTTCTAGCCGGATGCTAAGATCTGAGTGTAGTTGTGTAGTGTAGGATCACAGAAGTAAAATGTAATTTCGGTGGAAATAGCTGAAACGAGTTGTGAAATGGAATTTACTCTGTACTGCAGATTATTATGAAATTTGGCAACATTTTAAATAAATCAAAAGTGGGTCTGTACATTGTGCTTCATAGTGATATGGACAAGTGTCTATAAATATTAAAGTGTGAAACGACTGCTACTGAAATATGAAGACTGCATGTGTGTCTGCGTATGATCTGATCAGCTTCGTTTTGTTTGATAAATGCAGATATACAGGAACCCAAAGCTCTTCAATACAGCCCGCCTAAAATAAAAGTTCAGTTTAACTTGAAGAAATTGGGAGAGAAATATATTATATTATACTTCTTAAAGTAACAACAACAATAGTAATGCAGTTTATTAAAACATTATTTTTAAGGAATAATGGCTTTAATTGAAGGTTTTAATTTAAACTCTAAGCCTCTGTTGTGCAGCCTAATATTTTTTTTATTAAATTGTATTACATTTAAAAATAAAAATAAAGCATATTTCATTGAGAACTATTATTGTTAAAAAAATTGTAAATTATTACATTTTTTACTTGTTAATTAGACATTTTTGATTGTTTATATAAATGTTGATGTTTGTTAAAATGTTAATAAAACCATTAAAGTGAAATTCAGAAGAATTTTGGAAAAATAAAACAGATTTCTTGTTTTATGGTGCAGCAGGTCATGGTATGCAATAATAAATATATGCAATAGTAATAGCAAAAAAAAAAAAGAAGCATGTAAAGAGTGAGCTAGGACGCTCCTGGAGGGAAAGCGTTGAGAATTACATCAACATCTTGACTGTTTGAGGAAATAGTTGTGTGTCATAAGAGTAATTACTGTAACTCAAATCAAATCAAATCAAATCACTTTTATTGTCACATCACCACAGCACAAGTGCCTTGGTGAGTGAAATTCTTATGAGCGTGCTCCAGACAGTGCAGAAAAACAACAGACAATTTACATATGGACAGACAGTGCAAAAAAACAACAAACAATTTACCTATGGACAGACAGTGCAAAAAAACAACAAACAATTTACATATGGACAGACAGTGCAAAAAAACTGCACTGGAGCATTTACAGTGCTCCAGACAGTGCAAAAAAAACAACAACAATTTACATATGGACAGACAGTGCAAAAAAAAAACAACAGCAATTTACATATGGACAGACAGTGCAAAAAACAACAGCAATTTACATATGGACAGTACATATTTACAGACTGTACAGAAGACAATGTGCAAAATACACATACATATACTCAGTACGCTTAGTGTACTATAGAGACATACTCAATTATCAACGACACATTATACACCGTATGGGCACATCTTCATTATGTACAGTATCTATACATAATGTGGTCTATACATAGTAATAATGTGAGGTGCAACAGATTATAAATTAACAGCAGATTGGTTGAGCAGCAGATAGATGTGCAAAGGTGCAACAGATTATTCATATGCAGTGTCGTGGATGTGCATCGTATGGTGTCCAGTGATAGCACATAGGTTGTGTTAGTGCAGTGTGTGCGTGTAGTCCAGTTGAACGGTGTTAAAGTGCAGTGCATGGCATGTTGTGTGAGTGGGAGTGTGATGTAGGTGAGTTATTTGTGACTGTTCATTAGCCTGATAGCCTGAGGGAAAAAGCTGTCCCTCAGTCGGCTAGTGCGGGATCGGATGCTGCGGAAACGTCGCCCTGAGGGCAGCAGAGAGAGCAGTCTGTGGGACGGGTGGCTGGAGTCTTTGATAATCCTCCGGGCTTTCCTTGTACACCGCCTGGTGTAGATATCCTGGAGGGAGGGAAGCTCACCTCCAACAATGTGGCGGGCAGTTCGCACGACCCTTTGCAGAGCCCTGCGGTTGCCAGCGGTGCTGTTTCCATACCAGGCGGTGATACAGCCGGTCAGGATGCTCTCCACAGTGCAGGTGTAGAAGGACCTGAGGATTCTGGGGCTCGTTCCAAACTTCCTCAGCCGTCTCAGGAAGAAGAGACGCTGATGTGCCTTCTTCAGCACTGCATCTGTGTGAGCAGACCATGTGAGATCCTCAGTGATGTGAACGCCGAGGAACTTAAAGCTGGTCACCCGCTCCACAGGTGTCTTGTCGATGGTGATGGGTGTGTGTTCTCTGCTCTGTCTCCTGTAATCCACCACCAGCTCCTTGGTCTTGTCGATGTTGAGTGAGAGGTGGTTCTCCTGACACCATTTAGTCAGGGTACTCACCTCCTCTCTGTAGGCCGTCTCATCGTTGTCGGTGATCAGGCCTATCACCGTTGTGTCATCAGCAAATTTGACGATGACATTGGAGCTGTGTGTAGCTGTACAGTCGTGTGTGTACAGGGAGTACAGGAGTGGGCTGAGGACGCAGCCCTGTGGTGCACCAGTGTTGAGGATCAGGGGAGATGATGTGTTGTTGCCCATTCTGACCACCTGACTTCTGCCTGTCAGGAAGTCCAGGATCCAGCTGCACAGAGATCTGTTCAGTCCTAGAGTCTGGAGCTTCGCAACCAGTGTGGCAGGCACTATAGTGTTAAATGCTGAACTATAATCCACGAACAGCATCCTCACATAGGTGTTCTTATTTTCCAGGTGGGAGAGAGCAGTGTGCAGGGTGAAGGCAATAGCATCGTCTGTGGAACGGTTACTGCGGTATGCAAATTGTAGTGGGTCCAGTGAAGCAGGCAGCACAGAGCAGATGTAGTCTCTGACAAGCTTCTCAAAACACTTGCTGAAGATGGGGGTCAGAGCAACGGGCCTCCAGTCATTCAAGCATGTGATTTTATTTGAGGAGGATTTAACTGAGGAGGTGACCAGGGATTTTGAAACCATAACATGCTGCATTTATATATAAAATCATAAATTTGAAGTAGGGGTGGACTCCTAAGATTTCTATACAGGTGCTGGTCATATAATTAGAATATCATCAAAAAGTTGATTTATTTCACTAATTCCATTCAAAAAGTGAAACTTGTATAATGTATACATTCATTCCACACAGACTGATATATTTCAAGTGTTTATTTATTTTAATTTTGATGATTATAACTGACAACTAATGAAAACCCCAAATTCAGTATCTCAGAAAATTAGAATATTGTGAAAAGGTTCAATATTGAAGACAAGTACAAGTTTCACTTTTTGAATGGAATTAGTGAAATAAATCAACTTTTTGATGATATTCTAATTATATGACCAGCACTTGTAGACATTATGATACCGTTATTGGGAACTCTTTTGGCCATGATAATCATGTAGTGAAAATCAGAGAAGACATTACCGGAGTCTTTTTTCTCAGGAGAAACATCTTAGAAGCAGAACTCTTCAGTAAAAGTCTCAATTTGCTCTCCATTTCATCTCGGTTCAGTCTGAGACGTTAAACAGATCTGGTTTGTGATTTTTCTCCTCCTGGCAGGCACGAGCATGTGAGAAAGGCCAGTAAGTCATTCAGAGCTGTGTGTTTACACCCTGACTGGAATAAGAAAGCAGACCAGATGCATTTTCAACATCTCCAGGCGCTGAATGAATAAGGGCATTATGTATTTCTGCTGACTGTAATCTAAACACTGTACAAATATCTGTCTGGCACCGCAGGGCAAACAGATCTCAGGCTATTTCTTTTCAAATCTCTCTCCTCCGATCCTGTTCTTATATTATAAATTCACCGGAGTCTGAGCGTGCGGTGGGAATTGAGCATTTGGCTTATGACTGGTTCGGTTTGTCTGATACTTCATCGAGAATCTTTAATGCCTGCAGCTTATGTATTTACTGCAGGAGCGGCGCGGCGCGGCTTATTCAAACCGTTTTTGGGAGATTTCTTGATTTGAAGATGATGTAAAGTCACGGAGGGCAGAGAGAGATCTGTCAACACTTTAGTTAGTCCAATGGCTTCTCCAGAATAGCCGGAGGGTTCGAGGGAGATCCACCAGTGCTGTTAAAGTTTCAGGAAATTGATTATTTGTCAAATGATTTGATCTGTGACTGGCAAATAAGCAATTTCAGTGCAAATGCGGTCATGAATTATTACTCGTAAATAAATTAAAAGTAAATTAAAATTGATACAGAACATGAATCATGAATGTGTTAAAATATAGCACACTGGACGAGTACAGTATGCCAATATGACTTAATTTAAATCATTTTTTGAAAGAAATTAATACATTTATTCAGCAAGGATGCATTAAATTGATCAAAAGTGACAGTAAGGATTTACAGTACATATTTTTTTTAAATAAATGCTGTTCTTTTGAACTTTCTATTCATCAAAGAATCCTGAAAAATAAAATATATCACAGTTTCCACAAAAATATGAAGCAGCACAACTGTTTTCAACATTGATAATAATCAGAAATGATTCTTGAGCAGTAAATCAGTATATTATAATGATTTCTGAAGATCATGTGACACTGAAGACTGGAGTAATGATGCTGAAAATACAGATTTGATCACAGAAATAAATTACATTTTACAATATATTCACATAGTAAACACTTATTTTAAATTGTAATAATATTTTATATTTTTACATGATTAAATAAATGTACTATTGGTGAGCAGAAGAGTTTCAAGAACAAAAATAGTCTGAATAAGGCTAGGTCACATATGTATATGTGAAGTGTTTCAGCATTATGCAGAATCTGATAACATGCAAAAGTGGTGCTACTGTTTAGAGAATTAGCGATTGTTCACATTTAATTCAGTCATCTGGTTTAGAAGAAACAAATTCGTCCTAATAATGAGTCGGCGGAGCGCTGTGTCCCGGTACATCCTCCCCTCTGTCTGGTTTCGTCTGGTCTGGTCTGCTGGCCTGCTTTTGGAGATTCAGAACTGCCAAGTGGGTTAACCAGCCGTCTGGTCTCCTGGTGGACGCGGCCTGTGAGCTGCGGGTCAAACGCCGATCCGTTAATGTGCCACCCGTCCCATGGCAACCTGCTCCCATGGCAACGGTACTCACGATTCATTGCGTGCCAGACCCTGGAGCCAGGCTTCCTGTAGAGGAGACGTTAGCACGGTAAACACAGATTAATATGGAGGCGAGGGAGGCCGTGTGTCCGTTCGTTAGCTTAACTAATGTGTTCTCGGAACATTTCCCTGAGCTGTCGGAAGACAGATAGACGTGTGTGTGTGTGTGTGTGTGTGTGTGTGTGTTTAACAGACAGAATCACACACACACACCTGACTGTTGTACCTCTGCTGTTATTCAATGAGACAATAGCTAGCGGGTTCCTCTTCAAACTAGTTTCTGTCTAGGAAAGACGAGACATATCCTGACGGAAAACTCACTTGCACGAGAACAGCCATGTGGTTTGGTTTGGTTTGGTTTGTGATGGATTCACATTGAGTAAATCACACACACACACATAGATGGATGCACAGGTCACTGAATTTATATTAATATCTCAAGGCAGTTATAAAAAAACATACACACACACATGTGTATATATATATATATAAATATGTGTTTGTGTGTGTCTATTGTAGTTTTTTTTAAATATGTACCAAGGATATATTTATTTGATCATAAATGTATAATAAATTAATGTATGTATAATTGGGTATAAGTAAGGATATATACACTCACCGGCCACTTTATTAGGTACACCTGTTTAATTTCTTGGTAACACAAATTGATAATCAGTCAGTCATATGGAAGCAACTCAATGCGTTTAGGCATCTAGATGTGGTAAAGACGACTTGCTGAAGTTCAAACCGAGCATCAGAACGGGGAAGAAAGGGGATTTAAGTGACTGAACGTGGAATGGTTGTTGGTGCCAGACGGGATGTCTGAGTATTTCACAAACTGCTGATCTACTGGGATTTTCACACACAACCATCTCTAGGGTTTACAGAGAATGGTCCGAAAAAGAGAGAATATCCAGTGAGCGGCAGTTGTGTGAACGAAAATGCCTTGTTGATGTCAGAGGTCAGAGGAGAATGGACAGACTGGTTAGAGATGAAAGAAAGACAACAGTAACTCAAATAACCACTCGTTACAACCAAGATCTGCAGAATACCATCTCTGAACACACAACACATCGAACCCTGAAGCAGATGTGCTCCAGCAGCAGAAGACCTCACCGGGTGCCGCTCCTGTCAGATAAGAACAGCACACGGAGGATACAATTCACACAGACTCAACAAAACTGGACGATAGAAGATTGTAAAAACGTTGCTTGGTCTGATGAGTCTTGATTTCTGCTGCAACATTCAGATGTAGGGTCATAATTTGGCGTAAAGAACATGAAAGCATGGATCATCCTGCCTTGCCTCAACGGTTCAGGCTGCTGGTGGTGGTGTAATGGTGTGGGGGATATTTTCTTGGCACACTTTGGGCCTCTTAGTACCAATTGAGCATCGTTTAAACGCCACAGACTACCTGAGTATTGTTGCTGACCATGTCCATCCCTTTATGACTACAGTGTACACATCTTCTGATGTACTTCCAGCAGGATAATGCACCATGTGACAAAGCTCAAATCCTCTCAGACTGGTTTCTTGAACATGACAATGAGTTCACTTTACTCAAATGGCCTCCACAGTCACCAGATCTCAATCCAATAGAGCACCTTTGGGATGTGGAGGAACGAGAGATTCTCATCATGGATGTGCAGCCGACAAATCTGCAGCAACTGTGTGATGCTATTGTGTCAATATGGACCAAAATCTCTGAGTAATGTTTCCAACACCTTGTTGAATCTGTGCCACGAAGAATTAAAGCAGTTCTGAAGACAAAAGAGGGTCCAACCCGGTACTAGCAAGGTGTACCTAATAAAGTGGCCAGTGAGTGTATATATACTGTATATATAGGTATATATATAGGTTTCAGATGTTTTTGTTGATTTGGCCATTACAGTACCCATAAAACAAAACAAACAGCTGAAACTTCCTGCGACTGAAGGAATCTGTTGGAACACTGAAAACTATGGACTGGTCCACCTCAACCCCATCGAGCAATTTTGGGGCGAGTTGGAAAATAAACTGGACAGATCTATTGTGCTTTGGCTCGAGTTGCAGAAGTTATGGGAAAACATTAGTGTTGAAGTTTTCAGGAAATATATTGACACTACGCCAGAGAGATGTGCCGCTGTGATTGCTGTAAAAGGTGGACATACCAAATCTTAGAGTTTAAAGTGGATGAAAACAGTACGACTCACGTAATCTGATATTTGTTGTGCTCAGAGCAACCATCTGCATGTTTCATGAACATTATGAAATTAAATCATGTTTTGGAGGCAAAAAAGGTCAATATTTTCAGATCTGTCAGGTGTTCTAATAATTTTGGCCACCACTAAAATTAAATTACTAAACCTAACATAGGAGCCTGATAAAAATATTCATTTAAAAGAATAAATCTCAGAAAAACGAATTATATGAATGTGAATGATATTTATTCTTGCACAAAATATATTTATATAGATATGTTTTGCTTTTTAAAATCTCATTAAAGTCTTTAAGTATTTTGTGATAAACACTTTTGTTCATGCATTATCATTTTGGTGTCAGTTTTGTGTCATCCAACTCCATGATGGACATTGAAACATAGCCATGTATTATGATTAAAAAATATATTTTTTATTTATTTAAACATATAAAACAGTTATGAACTTATTTATGAACAAATGTATGAACTCGCAAGAAAATACTCAGTCTCTTTTCTCTCAGAATTGGACTTTATAACGCATTTGCAAGTTTATATCTTACAATTGTGAGAAAAAAAGTCAGAATTGTGAGGAAAAAACTCAGAAATACAAGATATAAACTTGCAAATTTATTAAAAAAAAGCAGTTGCTATTCTGAGGATAGAAAGTCACAATTATCTTTCTTAATTTTATTGTCAGTTGCTCAAATGGGCTTCTATATCATTCATATAAAAATGTCCAGATCTGACCAGAAACGTCTTGCACAGGCACTGTTCTGTGTAAAAAATTAATAAAGAAGAAAGAGGCAAATATTTGCAGCTTGCACAGACGGTGGATGAAATTATCATGAGAATGGCCAGCTATAATCTGCCGTGAATGGTGGGTTGTATTGTACTGTGCTCAAGTCTGTCAACGCTGGCTAATATTAGCTTCATAAAGGAAGAGAGAGAGAGAAAGAGGCTGGAACTAAAGGAAAAGCTTGTCAGGAATAGATACTGTAGGACTGTGGTTTGGGATTATGTGCCGATCATTTTCACAGGCTCAGTTGAGCAAGAGCAACACTACTAAATTAAAGAAATAGAAATATACCTAAATATACCTATCGCTCCAAACCTTCCGAATGTTTATTTTCATCAATCATTTAATCTCATAATAAACTCTACAGCATCCAAACGCAAAGATTAAAGAAGGAGCCACATTTCTTTAGTGGTTGACGTGTGATTGTGTGATTCCCGTCTGCAGCTGTGCTGTTAATTAAAGACTTTTGAGAGCAACTGTGGGAATCGTTTCACACCGCACACACTTATTCCTCTTCCCGTCGAGGGCTCATGGGACATGTGCTGAAGCAAAGTCTGCAAAACCCTCTCGCTCGTACTCGGCAGAGGATTATGTGAAGATGAGAGTTTCCTGGACAGTTATATGTGTGCTCTTTTTCTTATCTACCTGCTAACAGAGAGAACGACCGGCACATGTGAGCCGCGGCTCCATTCACATACTGTCTGTAATATATAGTGTGTGAGATTAGGATTATCTTCTCCATAATCATGTGTTGAAGCTAGATATGCCAAAGGTCAAGGCACAGCATTATATATTTCTTGTGGATTTTAAAGACTGTATATGGTTTCTGCATGTGTAATATTTATGAAGAGAAAATACATACGCTTAAATCAGAGATTCCCATGGTCATGTGACATGCAGGTAAACAAAACGGACTGGTCCGAAAACTAGTCAGTATTTGGTGTGACCACCATTTGCCTTAACATTTTAGCAATTTTACATCTCCTTCACATAGAGTGGATAGGTTGTTGATTGTGGCCTGTGGGATGTTGGTTCATTCCTCTTCAATGGCTAGTGTGATGTCTGGATATTGGCAGGAACTGGAATACTGTCGTATACGCTGATCCAAGAGATCCCAAACATGCTCAATGTGTGCACATTGTCCGGTGAGTATGCTGGCCATGCAAGAACTGGGACGGTTTCAGCTTCCAGTAATTGTGTACAAGCTATCCTCTGCAACATGGGGCCATAGCATTATCATGCTGCAACATGAGGTGATGGTCGTGGATGAATGGCACAACAATGGGCCTCAGGATCTCGTCACGGTATCTCTGTGTATTCAAAATGCCATCAATAAAATACACCTGTGTTCGTTGTCCATAATATACCTGCCCATACCATAACCCCACTGCCCGCCACCATGGGCCACTCGATCCACAACGGTGACATCAGCAAACTGCTCACCCATACGACGCCATACACGCTGTCTGCAATCTGCCCTGTACAGTGAAAACCAGGATTCATCCGTTAAGAGAACACCTCTCCAAAAACCCAGACGCTATCGAATGTGAGCATTTCCCACTCAAGCCGGTTACGACGATGAACTGCAGTCAGGTTGAGACCCCAATGAGGACGACGAGCAGCAGATGAGCTTCCCTGAGATGGTTTCTGACGGTTTGTGCAGAAATTATTTGGTTATGTAAACCGATTGTTGCAGTGGCTGGTCTCAGACGATCTTGGAGGTGAAGATGCTGGATGTGGAGGTCCTGGGCTGGTGTGGTTACATGTGGTCTGCTGTTGTGAGGCCGGTGTACTGCCAAATTCTCTGAAACGCCTTTGGAGACGGCTTATTGTATATAAATTAACATTCAATTCACGGGCAACAGCTCTGGTGGACATTCCTGCAGCCAGCATGCCAATTGCACGCTCCCTTAAAACTTGCGACATCTGTGGCATTGTGCTGTGGGATAAAACTGCACATTTTAGAGTGGTGCCAGTCTAAGACACACCTGTGCAATAATCATGCTGTCTAATCAGCATCTTGATATGCCACACCTGTGAGGTGGATGGATTATCTCGTTCACTAACACAGATTTAGACAGATTTGTGAACAATATTTGAGAGAAATAGGGTTTTTGTGTACATAGAAAAAGTCTTAGATGTTTGTGTTCAGATCATGAAAAATGGTGGCAAAAACAAAAGTGTTGTGTTTATAATTTTAGTCAGTGTATATATATATATATATGCATATATATAATATATTGCTATATTATATTATAAAAAATAAACATGTTTAGCACATAAATTTATTTCTAAAATGATTAAAAAAATTATTGGTTTAAAACATTCTACTTTGTTACTTACAGGATGTTTGGATGAAAAACATCCCTCAACCAACTTTAATCGTCACATATTTTTATCGATTTTCGGGGTGCATCGTTAAATCCTACAATGTTTTCTTTAATTTTACTGAATGAATAAGCGTGCATCACCAGAAAATGATGTCCAGTACTATTAAAGCGTCGTAGACGTCTGTGAGTTGGGATGCAGCCATGAAGCGTCACATGGAGTCACAGGGGAGCTGAAACACCTGATTAGATGGAATAGCATCACTGCTGAGATGAACCTATTCACACGCTCACACACCTCTCACGCCTCGCACATTCACATCTGAACACAGACTCGCTCACACACGTCTCTGCTGGCCAAATATGAACGTGTGAGGCCGGGAAACCACTGTCTGATTTCCCCGATGAAATCATTGTTCCATACGTCTCCGTCCGTATGTGCCGGGAAGAGAATTACATGCTCTGAACACGTCACATAGGGTGAATCCCAATTCTCTGTCTTACCCCTTCCCCTTAGTTTTGCGGGTTCACGTGAGAGTAAGGGCTGTCCCAATTCTGGTTTTGATCGAGGGGTAGGGGTAAGTGGAAGGAGTAGATACCCCTTAAAACCAAGCATTTTCGCAAGCTTACTTGAAACCAAGGGTACCCAGAACACACTGATCCAGATCATCCAGAGAGTATTTTCAGCTTAAATAATTGATTTAAAATTACGACAGTCTTGTTTTGTGCTCTACACAGTCCTGTAACTTACATATATATTTGCAACCATGCTCTTAATTGAAATGTTTTTAAAAATCGCTATTTTCCACGCTAACGTTACATTGCTGTATTGCACAACAGTCCCGCGTTTCTCTGACTAGAGAAAACATCACTAAAACCCACACAATCCACAAACACACACTTTTAGACGGAGAGTTTGTGATCAAACACACACTTTTAGACGGAGAGTTTGTGATCAAACACACACTTTTAGACGGAGAGTTTGTGATCAAACACACACTTTTAGACGGAGAGTTTGTGATCAAACACACACTTTTAGACGGAGAGTTTGGGATCAAACACACACTTTTAGACGGAGAGTTTGTGATCAAACACACACTTTTAGACGGAGAGTTTGTGATCAAACACACTTTTAGACTGAGAGTTTGTGATCAAACACACACTTTTAGACTGAGAGTTTGTGATCAAACACACACTTTTAGACGGAGAGTTTGTGATCAAACACACTTTTAGACTGAGAGTTTGTGATCAAACACACATTTAGACGGAGAGTTTGTGATCAAACACACACTTTTAGACGGAGAGTTTGTGATCAAACACACATTTTTAGACGGAGAGTTTGGGATCAACATGTGTCTCCTCTGGTGACGTAGCAGCAGCTAGCGACGATGTATGATGACGTAACAGTAACCAAGTGGCGTCTCATTTCATAGGGGTATGTTTTCACCCCTAGCGCTTACCACTCGGTTTCGAGGGACGAGGGGTAAGACGAAGGGGAAGGGGTAAGACAGAGAAATGGGATTCACCCATAAGGAAGTGTTTGGATATGTGGAGTAATCCTGTTCACCAGGGCGGCGTAAGAGCATTATAGTGCAGTCATGACATGTTTGATAATTGCTTAAGTTAATGAGAATTAATTCTATCGTGTCTAATCTAGTTGAGTCACACATGCTCTTGCGTGTGGAGGAAGGATTAGCAAACGCTGTATGTAACTATAAACTCAATATTCACTGAAGTATGGGTAGTGGTTGGAATTAAACAGCAGGTGCAATGTACATCAGTAAGCTCTTGTTTGACATTTATACTCATTTTCATTATTAGTTTACTGTTATGCTACACCAGGAACGAAGGAGCGAGGAGACGAGGAATTCTTCAACAAACAGACTTTTAATGGAACACAAGCAGGATCACAGGGAACGTAGGAGACCAGAATAACATGTAACAGCGGACGTGAAGACATGGAAACACAGGGCTTATATACAGGGAGAAAACTAGATAATTAATCACACACATCTGGAACTAATAACCTAAACAGGGACAGGAACAGAAACTAACCAAATATGGGCACGAGAGGAGGGCAAACACAAAAGAGGGAGACAGGACTGACATTCACTAGTTATTTGGCCTTTTTTGTGATTTATACATATTTTTTTCCATTGTATGATTATATCATTAGCATGATTATTAGCATTTCTGCTTGCAGTTATGCTAAAGTTGCAGTGAGTTTTGTGCATGAACCACCACTTTCAGATCCGCCTCAGATCTGCCGCCCATTGAAATGTTCTTCTATGTGTTTTGAGATGAAGAAACTCATCTTCATCTACATTCTAATGTAGACCCCAGTTTTTGCACTTTCTTTTGACCAGTTTAATGAAATCCCCCTTGAAAGAGTTCCTCTGGTGCGTGTGCATTCATATGCAGCGTGTTTGGACATGTAGAACATCCCTGCCTGTCATTCGCTCCCAATCTTTAATTAACACTTGGAAATTATGTGCATTTCCTTGGGGGCTGATAAATGAACTTTAAAGCTGATTATATTCTGCAGACCTGATGCTCTGTCGCCCATGACTATCTCTCAGGGTTAGCGCTAGAAAAGCCCTTTCACGACTTCCTGTAACAGCAGGAAGCAGAGATGCTGTCCTCAAACCTGTGTCAGTGTGACCAGCCCTGGCAGCTTTCAGAGTTTATTTTATCCCCAGTCAACCCGATGGCATTAATCTCATTTATTCTGCTGCCGAACTCGACTTTCTTCCTCTGAAATCACTCCCTCTGCTCTCCGCAGACCCCTGCTGCTGCTTTACCACTCTCACATGCTTTCATGCTAAGCCATGCGTGGGCTCTTTAAGAAGAACTCGGCAAGTCGTTAGTAATAGATCTGTGACAGATGCAGCGCTTTTTCAAAGGTGTTTTATGGAGTTATTATCAGTAACTAAAATGAAAACTAAACTGAAATATATTTATATACAGTGCCCTCCACTAATATTGGCACCCTTGATAAATATGAGCAGAGGCGGCTGTGAAAATAAATCTGCATTGTTTATCCTTTTGATCTTTCACTCAATAAATTCACAAAATTCTAACCTATCATTGAAGTAAAACAATTGAAAGTGGGGAGAAAATCTCATGATGAAATAAATGTTTTTCTCCAATGAATGTTGGCCACAATTATTGGCACCCCTAGAAATTCTTATGAGTAAAATATCTCTGAAGTATATTCCCATCCATATTTACATTTTTAGCACACCAGGATGACTAGGAGCATGAAATTGTCCAGCCATGACTTCCTGATCCACAGGATTATAAATATGAGGAACACAATGGTCAAATTCCCTTTATCATCCATCACAATGAGAAAAAACTAAAAATATATTTCTGATGTGAAGAACAAGATTGTTGAGCATCACAAAATAGAAAGTGGCTGTAAGAAAAGAGTTAAAACATTGAAAATCTCCATTCCCACCATCAGGGTAATAATTAAGAGGTTCCAATCAACTAAAAATGTTAAAAATCTGCCTGAAAGAGGACGTGTGTCTATATCGTCCTAATGAATGCTGAGGAGGAGAGTTTGAGTAGCCAAAGACTCTCCAACGATCACAGCTGGAGAATTGCAGAGATTAGTTGAGTCTTGGGGTCAGAAACCTTAAAAAAAAAAAAAATCAAACATCCCCTAAATCACCACATGTTGTTCGGGAGGGTTTCAAGAAAAATTCTCCTCACTCATCCAAAAACAAACTCCAGCAAATTCAGTTATCAGACACGACTGGAACTTCAAATGGCACTGGCTTCTATTGTCAGATGAAACTGAAAAAATAGCTTTTTGGCAGCAACCCCACCAGATGAGTTTAGTACAAACAGGGATAAAAAAGTACCCCATGTCCACGGTTAAATATACTGCTGGATCTTTAATGTTGTGGGCCTGTTTTTCTGCTGGAGGTCCTGGACATCTTGTTCAGATGCATGGCATCATGGATTCTATCAAATACCAACAGATAAAAAATCAAAATCTGACTGCCTCTGTTAGAAATCTTATAATGGGCCATGTTTGGATCTTCCAGCAGGACAACAATCCAAAACAAACATCAAAATAAACACAAAAATGAGTCACTGAGCACAAAATGAATCTTTTACCATTGCTGTCTCTGTCCTCTGACCTGAACCCTACAGAAAATGAGTGAGGTGAACTGAAGAGAAGAAGCTGTGAATCTGAAGGATCTGGAGAGATTCTGTATGAAGAAAATGGTCTCTGATCTCTTGTCAGGTGTTCTCCAAACTCTTCAGGCATTATAGGAGAAAACTCAGAGCTGTTACCCTGGGAAAAGGACGTTGCAATAATTGGGTGACAATAATTGTGGCCAACATGAAATAGTGAAAGCATTTATTTCATCATGAGATTTTCCCCCTTTTATTGTTTTACTTCAATGATAGGTTGGAATTTTGTGAATTTTTTGAATGAAAGATAAAAAGGATAAACAATGCAGATTTATTTTCACAGCCGCCTTTGGTCATATTTACCAAGGGTGCCAATATTAGTGGAGGGCACTGTATATATATATATACATTTTAAAATGTTTATTTATTACATTTGATTACATTTACAAAAATCTTTACATTTTATTATCATTTTATTTATTGTTTATTATCATTTGATTCATAAAAAGAGAGGGAAAATATATTTTATTCTGTCTGTTGACATCATTTTCTGATTTATGGACTTATAAAAAGAGAAATCCCAAATCTCTCAATAAAAATCTTTTAATATAAAATTATAATTTTTAACCTAGTTTTGTCCAGTGTTCTGGAACAAAATAAAAGAAAATAACTAAAATATTTTACTGAAAATCAAAAATCTCTCAATATTTTTTTTTTTATATAAAATTAAAAAATTTTACCTAGTTTTGTCCAGTGTTCTGGAACAAAAATAAAACTAAATTAATGAAATATTTTACTGAAAATCAAAAATCCAAAATCTCTCAATAATTTTTTTTTAATATAAAATTATTATTTTTAACCTAGTTTTTTCCAGTGTTCTGGAACAAAATAAAACAAAATTAATAAAATATTTTACTGAAAATCAAAAATCCAAAATCTCTCAATAATTTTTTTTTTATATAAAATTATAGTTTTTAACCTAGTTTTGTTCAGTGTTCTGGAACAAAATAAAACAAAATTAATAAAATATTTTACTGAAAATCAAAAATCTCTCAATAATTTTTTTTTTATATAAAATTATAATTTTTAACCTAGTTTTGTCCAGTGTTCTGGAACAAAAATAAAACAAAATTAATAAAATATTTTACTGAAAATCAAAAATCCAAAATCTCTCAATAATTTTTTTTTAATATAAAATTATAATTTTTAACCTAGTTTTGTCCAGTGTTCTGGAACAAAATAAAACAAAATTAATAAAATATTTTACTGAAAATCAAACAAAAATGTCAAATATCATAAAAATCATAAGTAAACTCTTACAGTATCTCTATGATACTAACACAAGGCCGGTGTTTTATCATAGGAAATGATATGAGGTTAGTTCATTGTGTTTTAGCAGCAGAAGTTTATGGTTTTGGGTCACTGTGATCTAAATTAAGCCCAGCAACCTTTATGAGACCTTTGTGAGGCCTGCGTCCAGCCCGGGGCTTTATTCTGCATGTTAAATGGCTCATAATAATGAAAAACACGATTTGCTTTATTTAAATAAGGGCTTGATGTACTATGTTCCCAGACCGTTTATGGAAATGAAGTTGCAGAAACAGCTCATTCAGGACAAACATTGCCACATGAAACGCTCCAGTAAGGTAGATGTGTGTGTGGGAGCTACTTCTTGTCCTCTTTCTTCAAGAAAGCACGGCAGGCGAAGCATCAGCGGCAGCTTACCTGGAACAGACGAGTCTTTTGAAGAGAGGTGCAGATCTTGCTCTGCGCTTTCATGCGCGGTGGACTCTATAGAGACCAGTCACGGCCTGTCATGCAAATTCCCCTTCATCCCGTTCACACGGTAACCTGTTGTAGCCATGGATACCGCTGGAGGATGATGGGATGCCCTGTTTACGAACGCAGCATCAAAACAGAAGTGTTTTTTTTGTATCAGGGGATAAAATACAATTCACCTTATTTGTTATCGTTGTTGTTGTTTTGTTTCAGCACGTTTCTGGACTTTATATCAATGTTTTATCAGTGCATGCAATACTTCTTATATAGTTTTGATATTTTGATATTATTATTTATATTACTGCTACTAACTTATAAAAGTAAATATATGTTATATATTTTTTAATTGTTATTATTATTATTGCTGGTTATTACAAATTTTCTTAAATACTTAATTTTTTTATTTACAGTGAAATAATAAAATTCAAAAGTACTGACAAACAAAATGAGAAATATTACTATTATAATATTTGTATTTTGTTTATTAGTATCGTTGTAAATGTTTTAGTTATACGGATTTAAAATCACATAATGATTGTCTAAATTGTGCAACCCTTCAAAATAGTAATAATAATAGTTTTATTATTATTATTATTATTAATAATTTCAAATACAAATTAATTATTATTATTATATTGTACAATTATTATTATTGAATTTAAATACAAATTCACAGCTTTAAATTTGTGTCTGTGGTGGAAAACATGTTCTATCATGGGGATAAAACCAGAATTTACCTTATTAATTTTCTCAGCAGGTTTCTGGATGTATTACGAATGATTAATTGGTGTATGCAGAGTATTTCAAAGGAAAACGAATGTTTTTAAAGATTAAAGTAGTTTGATGTGGCATCTCAGTTTTCTGTGTAACTATGAAAGATTAATTGCAGTTCATTTAAATATCTTGGCCTCATAACTAGTTTGCTAAAACTAGCAGCAGACGTTCGGTTAAGACACATCGTGGTCTGCTGCCAGGGCCGTCGCTAGTGGGGTGAAAGGTGGTGAAGATTATAGGGCCAAACGGCTGGGGGGGTGGACCATACAGCTGGGGGGGGTGGGTGGAACCATAAGGGAGAGGGGGGTGGACCTACGGCTGGGGGTGGAGGGGAGAGGGGGGGGGGGGGGGGGGGGGGGGGGGCATACGGCTGGGGGGGGGCGGTGGACCATATGGCTGGGGGGGGAGCAAATGGCTGGGGGGGGTGGACCATATGGCTGGGGGGGGGAGCAAATGGCTGGGGGGGGTGGACCATATGGCTGGGGGGGGGGTTGGAACCATAAGGGGAGAGGGGGGGTGGACCATACAGCTGGGGGGCGGGGGAGTTGTAACCATAAGGGGGGAGGCGGGGGTGGACCATACAGCTGGGGGGGGGACATACGGCTGGGGGGGGGGGACATACGGCTGGGGGGGGGGGGGTCTCAACCGACTGGCCAGCCTAAAAAGACGCTCAGAACAGTTGACGGGCCACTGCAGCGCGTCGTCACGAAAGCTTATCATTTGCACGTGTTTTTAAGCCTTGCCAATTTAAACATTCAAAAGAGTTTAAAGCATTCAAACACAAGACTCGGAAAAGCTCAACTGAGTACTCGCGCGACGTGTTCAGTGCACACGCAGAGAGCCGCGTCTCACAGACAGCAACACCGAACCGAGCTCTCCTTCACGTC
>CM049824.1:3200000-3247500 GCA_027422435.1 Schizopygopsis pylzovi
GGCTGTGTGTGTGTGTGTGTGTGTGTGTGTGTGTGTGTGTGTGTGTGTGTGTGTGTGTGTGTGTGTGTGTGTGTGTGTGTGTGTGTGTGTGTGTGTGTGTGTTTTCTCTCAGGCAGCGCCACAGGCCGTTCATCATGGAGCTGATGTTCACGATCTCATTAGACTCGTCTCTCTAGCCCTCTGTTTCTGTCTTTATAGTGTCGTTCAGAGGATATTAGCATCTGCTGCTTTTTACGGCAATAGCTGACAGAGCGTAAAAACTGACAAAGTTTGAAAACTCACCTTCATACAATATCAGCACAGTCACAACGGGTTCATTACATCACAAATAAAACACTAAAAATGAGAACGGAATCAAAATGTGACGGATCTGTCTGTCCGTGTGCGTAAACTCACAGGTCCTTGTGTGGTTTCTGTGTTGGATTATAGCTGTGCATATTCATCTGATGCATAATGTGTGTGTGAGGTGTTAATTGTAATTCAGGAGGAGAGTGTGTGTGTGTGTGTGTGTGTGTGTGTGTGTGTGTGTGTGTGTGTGTGCGCGTGCGTGCGTGTGTGTGTGTGTTTGAAGGTCAGTGAAGATCTTAGCACTGTTGCTCTGTACTCAACAAACCTTTGATCCTCCGCTCTGTCCTGTCAGAACCATCCTGATGACAACCAGGACACACACACACACACACACACACACACACACACACACACACACACACACACACACACACACACACACACACACACACACACACACACACACACACACACACACACACACACACGTGTACCTCTCTCACTGTGTCTCACACACACTCAGTGGCAGGTTTTGTCTGTGTGTACTGTCTTTTATGCGGATGATGTCATCTGTGGAAATCATACATCATAATTTACATACACCTTGCTCAATCTACATTTTTTTTATAATGTTAACACAAGAGAAATCATACAAACTCAATGTTATGTTTTATTTTAAAAATATATATTTTTAGATATAATATAACATTTCAAACTGACAAATAAATAGTCACATTTAGAATGTTTTAAATATTTCATGCAATTAATGCAATTACTTTTTCAGCTGTTTGATTATGCACCATTGTGTATATATATATATATACATTAGGGATGCACGATATTATCTGACTAATATCAGAATCGGCCGATAATGGCTTAAAAATGTAAATATCGGCATCGGCCCAATATGAAAAATTATGCCGATATGTCTTGCAGATAAGAGGAATACATTTATTCACATGTGCTCAGGGTGTGCTAGTGATTAGATCACGTCAGCATTGTGGCTCATTAATGAAGCAAATATTGTCTGAATTATGAGGATATTCATTGATTTGGATCGCTGCATTTAAAATGAAATTATAGAGTAACCCCCCCCCAACCCCCGGGGTCCTAACGCCTGCTCGGTAACGAGTTTTAATTACATAGGGGGCGCTGTTGGCCTACTTCTAATTAAATGAAAGCAAAATACACAAATAATATTTAGACTGTGTTTCTGATTAAATAAAGCAGTAATTGATGCCATAAAATCATGAGTATGTTTATAGCTCATAGCTATAGCTTACATTAACAAAAATCATAAACATGACTCTTAAATTAAATAGTTTTATATATACTGATTTACTCATTAATGTGTAATATGATTCGTTAAACAAATTCAGATTTTCTCAATTTTTTAAACTCTTTTGCTTTAGAATATTTACAAATGTTAAATCTTAAAATAAAATGTTAAGGTTACCACTGCATCTTTCTGAAAACAATAAAAATAAAAATGCAAAAATATAATTTATTAATAGTTATTTTCAAATCTTCAATGTACTGACATTATACAATAACTTAATTATTGTTTATATAATTTAAACAAATAATGTCTTGTTAAAAGCTAACCAAAATTAAGAACAATTTGCTTATAATTTCTGCACAGGAGAGACTTGGAGTTATATCGGTATCAGCTATCGCCAAAATAAGTGGAAAAATATCGGCAAAAATCCAATATCGTGCATCCCTAATATATATATACTAAAGCTTATTTATTTTTATAATAATACAATAGTCATATTTAGTAGTTTTTAAATGTTTTATGCTTTAATGCATGTTTTAAAAAGTAGTTAAATAAATGTAATAAAATAATTTAATTTAAGAAATAATTGAATGAATCATAGTTCAGTCAAAATTCAACGAAGGAAGATATGCAAAATATATAAAGCATTTTTAATTATTTTTTAAATATTAAATAATATAATATAGTATAATATATCATAATATAATATCATATAATGTTATTATATATGCATAAATGAATTAACCAAAGACAAGTCAGTCTAGAAAAAATGTATTACACATAAATCACTGTGATACTAACAGTGTTACATCAGCAAGTAATATCATCTAGTTTTACATGTTTCTGTTGAACATGTTAAAAACTGACTTCCCCCTCTCTAAACTGTACAATAAGAACTGTCTGTGTGTCTTTGTGTGTGCAGTACAAGCAGGTGGAGCAGTACATGTCCTTCCATAAACTGCCAGCGGATATGAGACAGCGGATCCACGATTACTATGAGCACAGATACCAGGGGAAGATGTTTGATGAAGAGAGCATTCTGGGAGAACTGAATGAGCCACTAAGAGAGGTGAGGACGCACAGATGCATGCTGGGAAATGCATGTTATTTATGCATTTTCTGCATGCACTGAATGCATGAATGCTTCATTCCACAATGCAATGAGCTTACGTTGACCTTTCTTTTCCAGTGTGGCGAATGAACAGTAAGTGATTTCAGAAGTCATCTTTAATTGATCAGTCGGTCTAATATGTTTTGCTTTTCACTTCACAGGAGATCATAAACTTCAACTGTCGGAAGCTGGTGGCGTCTATGCCGCTGTTTGCCAACGCAGATCCAAATTTTGTGACGTCAATGCTCACCAAACTTCGCTTCGAGGTCTTCCAACCTTTAGATTACATCATACGAGAAGGAACCATCGGAAAGAAGATGTACTTCATCCAGCACGGCGTGGTGAGCGTCCTCACCAAAGGAAACAACGAGACCAAGCTGTCGGACGGGTCCTACTTTGGAGGTAAAAATTAATCGCAGACATGGAATACAAAAGTGGATCATGCACACACACACAGATACACACACACACACACACACACACACACACACACACACACACACACACACACACACACACACACACACACACACACACTCTCTCACACACACTCTCTCACACACACACACACACACACACACACACACACACCACACACACCACACACACACACACACACACACATGTTTACTTAGCTATCTAAATGGACTCTCCATAGGCATAATGGTTTTTATACTGTACAAACTGTATATTCTATCCCCTTACACTGCCCCTATCCCTAAACCTAACCATCACAGGAGACTTTTTACATTTTTACAATTTCTAAAAAACTTTGTTTAGTTTATTTTTAAACCTGTTTTACAAATGAGGACGTCCCCAAATGGAGGTTTTTGGAGAATTTGTCAGGTTTACCTCACTTTTGGGTACAAATTTGTCCCCAAAATATGGTTAAGTAGGTACACACACACACACACACACGCGTGCGCACACACACACACACACACACTCAGAGTGGAGCTCAGCCATTTCTCCAGCTTTAATATTCATAATGATGGATTAGCCAAAACAATAGCTTTTTGCCTCAGCTTTTGGGACAGTCACAGAATCGTGGGATTGCAGACGATAAGTGCCCTATTTCTGGGACATTAACACAGATGCATAGCAGGCATAGCAGGTATTCATCAAGGATGCATTAAACTGATCAAAAGTGACAGTGAAGATTTATATTTCAAATAAATGCTGATCTTTTGAACTGAATCCTACTAAATTAAATGTATCAACGTTTCCGCAGAAATATGAAGCTGCATAACTGTTTTTAACATTGATAATAATCAGAATTGTTTCTTTAGCAGTAAATCAGTATATTATTATGATTTCTGAAGATCATGTGACACTGAAGACTTGGAGTAATGATGCTGAAAATACAGCTTTGATCACAGAAATAAATTACTTCGCACTATATATTCAAAAGAAAACATTACTTGAAATTGTAATAATATTTCACAATATTACTGTATTTTTCATCAAATAAATGCAGCCTTGATGAACAGAAGAGACTTCTTTAATAAACATGTGCATATTTTTTATATATTTATAATCTATAATTTATAGGTGACATTTTACAATAAGGTGTCATTTATTAACAACTAACAATGAGCAATATGTATTTTTCAGCATTCATTAATCTTTGTTTAATAAAGTTTTAACAAAAACAATTATTCATTATTTTAGTTCACAGCACATTAACCGATGTTAACAGATATAACTTTTAAAAATGTATTACTAAAAGGTATAATTAAGATTATATTAATTAAGATTACAATCATTTAAAATTAAGACAAAATTTGAGATAAGATAATAATGTCTGCTGTCTGGGATGTCATTAGGGAAGCTTTGTGACTGTAGGTGCGTCCCAAAACATGTACTTATGCACTTTTCTATGATGTTTTGAAATATAAATAGTGCAAGTAAGGTGTTCATGTTGAAAAGTGCACTTTTTATATACCTGGATGATGCACTTAAATAACCAGAAAAAACTAAGTGTGGATTGTTGAACACATCATGCACTCAACTGTCACAGATTTAATTATAGCGAAGGGTGACGGGCTATCAGACTCAGATTATGAATTATAAAATAACCTTATTTAATTAACACACTACATAGTTGAGTGCATATATGCATAGTGTACAGTGCATAAGTATGTGTGTGTTCTGGCGTTCTTTGTTGTCATGATATAATTTTCCTGTGTTCCTGATTTATTAGTCAGACGTCTCAGTTGACATCTCAGATTTGTGGCTAATAAGGTCCAAGCAATGTGAATACAGCCTTAGATGAGGTCAAAGGTCAGGACTGCAACTCTCGACACCCTTTCATCTGCTTCACTTCATCGAGTGGTTTCTGTTTAAATAGTGAGGCATTTAGCCGCCTGTGACCCATCCACCCAAGGCTAATTACAGCTCATGTACTCTCCAGCGACCTCTGACCTCGTCCCGTGGGAACGCTGATGGAAATAATGGAAAGATAACACGCAATCCATCTCTGCCGTTAATCTGCATTTCACATAGCTACATGCTCCTGACAATCTTCAAGTCATTCCTGGCAGCAGTGCATGCTGGGAAAGGAATGGAGAGCCGTGGAGAATTTGTTTTTAACCCAAGTCATTCGCTCATGAAATTATGTTATGTAACGGCTCTTTAGGGGAATGTGAGATTTTACAGTCCTGGTGTCTGTTATTTATTACTTATGTGACACTGGCTTTGGCCAAAACAAGTTGACTAAGAAGAGGCTTCACATGGAGAACTTAAACTGCTGTCTGTGTAGGCAGCTCGTTAGGGTTTGGAACAAATCATCACATAAATAAGGGAGTAAGAAACATGCATGAGCTCGTCTTTAAACGGCACACATGAGAACTCACGAATGCCCTCGTGATTCCTGTGATTATGTTGGCCATCAATGATTCAAATGCAGAGGCTGATGATAATTATGGACATGCTGTTTATACCAAGTCATGTGACTCGCTCTCCATAATGAGGTTGCATGGTTGAGCTTGACATAATGAGGAGGGATGAATATGAAAGAAGATACTGACATGAGCTAGATAGGCCAGGTTTATTTATTTATGTATGTATGTATTTATTTATTTATTTAATTTGTAAGAAAACGTGAGTGTTATTGGTCAATGCTATGGTATTGTTATGTGGTTGTTGTGGTGTTCTTGAGTGTTGAGTGTTGCTAGGGGGTATCTTGAGTGTTCTGGATGGTTGCTAGGTGGTTTCTAGGGTGTCCTAGCTGGTTGTTATGGTGTTTTGGATTTTAGGTGGTTTCTAGGGTGTTCTGGCTGGTTGTTGTGGTGTTTTATATGGTTGGTGGTTTCTAGGGTGTTCTGCATGGTTGTTAGGGTGTTTTGGATGCTAGGCAGTTTCTATGGTGTTCTGGCTGGTTGTTAGGGTGTTTTGGATGGTAGGTGGTTTCTATGGTGTTCTGGCTGGTTGTTAGGGTGTTTTGGATGGTTGGTGGTTTCTATGGTGTTCTGGCTGGTTGTTAGGGTGTTTTGGATGGTAGGTGGTTTCTAGGGTGTTCTGGCTGGTTGTTAGGGTGTTTTGGATGGTAGGTGGTTTCTATGGTGTTCTGGCTGGTTGTTAGGGTGTTTTGGATGGTTGGTGGTTTCTATGGTGTTCTGGCTGGTTGTTAGGGTGTTTTGGATGCTTGGTGGTTTCTAGGGTGTTCTGGCTGGTTGTTAGGGTGTTTTGGATGGTAGGTGGTTTCTATGGTGTTCTGGCTGGTTGTTAGGGTGTTTTGGATGGTTGGTGGTTTCTATGGTGTTCTGGCTGGTTGTTAGGGTGTTTTGGATGCTTGGTGGTTTCTAGGGTGTTCTGGCTGGTTGTTGTGGTGTTTTGGGTGGTAGGTGGTTTCTATGGTGTTCTGGCTGGTTGTTAGGGTGTTTTGGGTGGTAGGTGGTTTCTAGGGTGTCCTGGCTGGTTGTTAGAGTGTTTTGGATGGTAGGTGGTTTCTAGGGTGTTCTGGATGGTTGGTAGGGTGTTTTGGATGCTAGGTGGTTTCTAGGGTGTTCTTGCTGGTTGTTAGGGTGTTTTGGATGGTTCATTTTTTTTCTAGGGTGTTCTGGCTGGTTGTTATGGTGTTTTATATGGTTGGTGGTTTCTAGGGGGTTCTGACTGGTTGTTATGGTGTTTTAGATGGTTGGTGGTTTCTAGGGTGTCCTGGCTGGTTGTTAGGGTGTTTTGGATGCTTGGTGGTTTCTAGGGTGTTCTGGCTGGTTGTTGTGGTGTTTTGGGTGGTAGGTGGTTTCTAGGGTGTTCTGGCTGGTTGTTATGGTGGTTTGGATGGTAGGCGGTTTCTAGGGTGTTCTGGCTGGTTGTTAGGGTGTTTTGGATGCTAGGCAGTTTCTATGGTGTTCTGGCTGGTTGTTTGGGTGTTTTGGATGCTAGGTGGTTTCTAGGGTGTTCTGGCTGGTTGTTGTGGTGTTTTAGATGGTTGGTGGTTTCTAGGGTTTTCTGGCTGGTTGTTATGGTGTTTTACATGGTAGGTGGTTTCTAGGGTGTTCGGGCTGGTTGTAATGGTGTTTTAGATGGTAGGTGGTTTCTAGGGTGTCCTAGCTGGTTGTTAGGGTGTTTTCGATGGTAGGTGGTTTCTAGGGTGTTCTGGCTGGTTGTTATGGTGTTTTAGATGGTCGGTGGTTTCTAGGATGTCCTGGCTGGTTGTTATTGTGTTTTGGGTGGTTGGTGGTTTCTAGGGTGTCCTGGCTGGTTGTTTTGGTGTTTTAGATGGTGGGTGGTTTCTAGGGTATCCTGGCTGGTTGTTATGGTGTTTTAGATGGTTGCTGGTTTCTAGGGTATCCTGGCTGGTTGTTATGGTGTTTTAGATGGTTGCTGGTTTCTAGGGTGTTCTGGCTGGTTGTTAGGGTGTTTTGGATGGTAGGTGGTTTCTAGGGTGTCCTGGCTGGTTGTTAGGGTGTTTTAGATGGTTGGTGGTTTCTAGGGTGTCCTGGCTGGTTGTTAGGGTGTTTTAGATGGTTGGTGGTTTCTAGGGTGTCCTGGCTGGTTGTTAGGGTGTTTTAGATGGTTGGTGGTTTCTAGGGTGTCCTGGCTGGTTGTTAGGGTGTTTTAGATGGTTGGTGGTTTCTAGGGTGTTTTGGCTGGTTGTTAGGGTATTTTGGATGGTAGGTGGTTTCTATGGTATCCTGGCTGGTTGTTAGGGTGTTTTTGATGGTAGGCGGTTTCTAGGAGTTCTGAGTGGCTATTGTCTTAAATCAAAAGAGTCCTGCATGTTCAAGTCTCTTTTCTGGTCTGTAGATATGTTTAAACCACTGACTGTAACTATGAGCCGCAGCACTAGTGATGCTCTGCACTACTGAGGAATAAACAGTCTCTTTGATATGCTTTATTTTGACACTCACACGCTGCAGGTGGACCATCGCTGTAATACATGTGCCGTCAGACTCTGGATAAAAGATTCAATCTGCAGCAGGATCTCAGAGCGCAGCTGGAGTGTGTAGCATGTGTGTGTGTAGGTCAATCTTAGTTAAATGTCATGATTGGGAGCGTTTGATTAATTTTGATCTGGAAGCAGGATTTCTTATGGAAAACCCCTAAGATCCGAGTCATCTCAGCCTGTTTCTTGTCGTCGAGGAGGAAAAACAAACATGGTGTCTCCTCATTGTTATCATCTTGAGATCTGAGACAGACAGAATCGCACGAGTGTGTGTGTGTGCGTGTGTGTGTGTGTGTGTGTGTGTGTGTGTGTGTGTGTGTGTGTGTGTGTCAGAACTAGTTTTAAAGTGGAGGAAGTGATTTCAGGACAGTGACTCGTGAATATTAATAATGTCGTGCATGCCTTGCTGGGTACTGGGCACTAACCGTCCATTCACATACGTTATTAATATTCAAGAGGCAAACCTTCACTTGGGATTTGAAATTCAGGCATTGTGCACATTTTTTATTTGAAAGGCCACAAGTTCACATCACACTGACCTGGCATTGAGAATGAATATCAGACCAACTTTGATAAAAAAAATAAAATGTTATGCATTTTTTCTGAGCACACATATTCTAACTTATGCCTTACATCTCCAAGATACTTTTATATAGAGATCAGGGCTAGGGTTTTGGTGACGGAGTGAGAACTTATAATAATAATTATTATTATTATTAATAATACAATAAAAATGATACATTTTATTTATAGGCACCTTACATGACACTCAAGGTCATCTTACATGCATCATTATTATTATGATTTGTGTTTGTTATTGTATTGTATTGTGTATTGTGTGTGTCTGTGTGTGTGTGTGTGTGTGTGTGTGTGTGTGTGTGTGTGTGTGTGTGTGTCTGTGTGTGTGTGTGTGTGTGTGTGTGTGTGTGTGTGTCTGTGTCTGTGTGTGTTGTGTGTGTGTGTGTGTGTGTGTGTGTGTGTGTGTGTGTGTGTGTGTGTGTGTGTGTGTGTGTGTGTTGTGTCTGTGTTGTGTGTGTGTGTGTGTGTGTGTGTGTGTGTGTGTGTGTGTCTGTGTGTGTGTGTGTGTGTGTGTGTGTGTGTGTGTTGTCTGTGTGTGTGTGTGTGTGGTGTGTGTGTGTGTGTGTGTGTGTGTGTGTGTGTGTGTGTGTGTGTGTGTGTGTGTGTGTGTGTCGTTGTGTGTGGTGTTGTGGTGTGTGTGTGTGTGTGTGTGTGTGTGTGTGTGTGTGTGTGTGTGTGTGTGTGTGTGTGTGTGTGTGTGTGTGTGTGTGTGTGTGTGTGTGTTTGGTTCGTGGTTTTGTCAAATGGCAGTGTGTGAGGCTGCTGTGCTTATAATCCTCTCACGGCTCGAGCTCTGTGACTCTCATTACACACTGAAATTGAGTGGTTTTATAGGGAACGTGTTGCAGGTTCACTGACTCATTTTGCTCATTTATTCTGGCTTATTTGTTCCTTTTTTAAGTCCTAATGTTCCTGTCCATTAAATCCACTGGAATTATGCAGAAATGACAGGATATTAGAATTAGTGTTCGAGTTCAAAGTCTAGTGCAGCCCATATCTGAATAGTTTCTGTTATTTTGACTATTCTGGGCAATATGTCATAACATATATAACATGCATAAAATGCAATACTATTTAACAGCAGCTTTAAATGTGGCTTATCCAATCGATCTTTGTGAATAATGACTTATCATTCTTGTAATTCATAATAATATTGTGACTAATCTGATATTTATGCTGGTGTCCATCAAGTTACAAATAAAAAGAAGTTATTTATTAAATAAATTATTATTTATATATGACTATAATTGTTTAATTTACTGGATTATCCACAAATAGTTTTTAAATTTTAATTTATAAACGTTTTTTTGTTGTTAAATTTCCAAAAATATGATCTCATTATAATTAGACTGCCATGTTAGCATGCTGTTGTTGTTTATTTGTTTGTTTGTTGTATGTTTTCTGAAGTTCCCCTGGAGTTGCACATAAATATTATGGTATATATAGCAGCAATTGCATGATTAATCAGCCATTTTGAGATTATGTTCATATCTTCCCGGCTCTGAAGTGTTAATCTTAGTGTTTAATCACAAAAACATGGTTGTACAGCACAATTAAAGGGATAGTTCACCCAAAAATGAAAATTCCAAACAGTAGCCATTGACTACCATAGTTTTTCCCCATATTATGGAAGTCAATGGTAACTGGCAACTTCTTGATTATCAACATTCTTCAAAATATCTTCTTTTTGGGTGAACTATCCCTTTAACATAATCCTCACACACTCGCTCTCTCCTCTCCATCATGGTAAACAATCCCAGTATTGTATCAGATTATTCCGGCCGGATTTCCTGCTGGACGTTGATGTTGTTTCATTTTGATGAGTCAGAGATCAGCTGTTGAATGCATCACGCTAATGGAAACGCTGCCGTGAGATAAACTGAGGTCAATGTGAGATCACAAAATCATTCTGGAACAAATCCACTGTCACTTCTGTGCGTCCGGCCGGCATATGCATTTCAAATGATTCAGGCACTAAAACAAAATATTACTTCGCTATCAAAAGATTGTGGCGAAGTATTGTTCGTCCCTACCGTAATATTACTTGACTTAGACTGCAGGTTCGGGTATTGATTAGTGCTGCGCATTTTTGTTCTTTTGAGTCAGAAGGGTTTGCGTTCTGCACCGATAATGGGCTTTCTGATCGCTGGATTCTCGCATAGTTGAATGAATAGATTAGTTACATCTATAATCCAAAATTGGGAGGTATTGTCTTTTGACTTGTTTGATTTTCTCTGAGTTCAGCGTGTATCTGTTAAAAGATTTCTATCGCCGTTTAATTATCTGCAAGGTTCACAGTACAGAGCGTGAGCAGGGATTGTGGGAATTTATTGAGTTGTTTTTGCAGCCAGTGGTTTTGTTCTTCTCTGGAGGGCAGCAGAGGGCGGTGTTGCCAGATCTGCACCCCGATAAAAATGGGGCGTAAGTGTTGCTGATCGCGTGACGAGAGGTCTGCCAGTCGTCTGTCTGTAGTGTCATTTAGTGCTTCAGCTGTGGATTGTCAGTAACCTGTTTAATCAAAGTGTGTGGTGAGTGTGTTGTGTTTTGAGGTGTGTGTTGTGTTGTGTCTCTTGATGTGAGTCAGGTGATGTCTGGTGTGTCTGTGTTGGAGAAATGTGATCGGACGTGTGTTTTGGTGCTGCGACTACAGCGTAGTCACTCAAAGTTGTTCATGTGTCTGGTGCTGTGTGTGCGTTGTGTGAAGCTCAGTGTGTCATGTGTGTGTGAATGTGTAGAGTTGGTTGCTGTGTTGCAGCTGTGTAGTGGGAACCGTGTGTGTGTGTGTGTGTGTGTGTGTGTGTGTTGTGTGTGTGTGTGTGTGTTGTGTTGTGTCTGTGTGTGTGTGTGTGTGTGTGTGTGTGTGGTGTGTGTGTTGTGTGTGTGTGTGGTGTCGTGTGGTGCTGTGGTCTGTGTCTGTGTCTGTGTCTGTGTCTGTGTCTGTGTGTGTGTGTGTGTGTGTGTGTGTGTGTGTGTGTGTGTGTGTGTGTGTGTGTGTGTGTGTGTGTGTCTGTGTCTGGTCTGTGTGGTGCGTGTGCGTGTGCTGTGTGTGGGTGTGCGTGTCTGGGTCTGTGTGTGTGTGTGTGTGTGTGTGTTGTTGTGTCTGTGTGTGTGTCTACAGGAGCAATGTGAGATGAGCTAAGATAATAATTTATGTTAGATACATGTACTGTTGGCATTGTTGTGCTTTAATATGAATTTTCCATTTAAATACAGCAAATTCAGTTTATATTTAACTACTTCATAAGTTGTACATTGACTTCTTGAATGAAAAATAAAAATCTGAAGAAATACTATAATCTCACAACCTTTCCATCATAAAATGCTTATAGATGCCTTTTATAAATGCAAATAATATAATTTATAATATTTATTATCATTTGCAGTGTTAGCCTAAAAAAGGAGAGAAAAAAGATATTGCCAGCCTTATTGTTTATGCATTTTATGTATTCAATGTATTATAATTATAAATTCTAGTAAGACAAATAAAATTGTCATAAATGCAATTATAATAATTTATAAAAAATTGCATTTATAACCTACAGAATAAAATAATAACAACTCTGTCATTATCAAATGCTTATAAATACATTTTGTAAATGCAAATTATTATAATTATAGATGCAAATAATAGTAAATTATCATATTAAATGTGTTTATATTCATTTATTATACATTATAATTTGAATTTATAAGATAAGAAATATATAATCTTACAACTCTGCCAATAAATGCTTATTAATGCATTTTATTCTCATATTATTATTCTCATTTAGTCTCATATTAAATGCATTCATAATAATTTACTTATTATAATTTGCATTATTATCCTAAAGAGAAAATGTATTCTTATAAATCTGCCAATATGCAATGCTTAAAAATCATTTATAATGCAATTTTGTAAGTATAAATGCAAATAATAATAAGAAATGATCATATCAAATGCATTTATAATAATGTATTATTATAATTAGCATTTATAACCTTAAAAAACAATAGTCTTAATACTCTGCCAGTATAAAATGCTCATTTTTATAAATGCAAATAATAAGTCATGCATTTTCATCATATTTTCATACAGTTTATGTTGTTAAATGCGTTTATAATAATGTATTATGTATTGTAATTTGCTCTTCTCAGAACTCTGCCAGTATGAAATGCTCATTTTTATAAATGCAAATAACAAGTCATGCATTTTCATCATATTTTCATCAGTTTATGGTGTTAAATGCGTTGTAATTTGCTCTTCTCAGAACTCTGCCAGGATCTCCAGTATGTGGCAGAAGTGCACTCTGATGTGTTTATGTCTCTCAGAATCTGTCTGTATCCAGAGACTACGTAGTCCCCGAACATACTACAGTTGTATCCAGACAACTAACGAGGTCCTGGGTATCCAGAATACTAGACCGTCCTGTACTCGCTTGGACCATACTAACGAGTTTAGATATACCCATGATACTAACAGTATGTATCCATACTACTAACAGTATGTATCCAGAATACTAACAGTATGTATCAGAATACTAACAGTATGTATCCAGAATACTAACAGTATGTATCCATACTACTAACAGTATGTATCCAGAATACTAACAGTATGTATCCAGAATACTAACAGTATGTATCCAGAATACTAACAGTATGTATCCAGAATACTAACAGTATGTATCCAGAATACTAACAGTATGTATCCAGAATACTAACAGTATGTATCCAGAATACTAACAGTATGTATACTGTGCTGTATGAACACAGCATCTGTGAAATCAGGAACAGCTTTAGTCTCATTATAATGCATTTCTCTTACTGTACACCAATTGAAACTGAAGTTAACTAAACTCTCACTCTCTCTTGTGTCTAATGTCTCACGGTGGAGTGTAATTTCTCTGTCAGCGTCTCGGGTTTATTGAGTCAGTCAGTCTGGGCTCGTGAGGGTCTCACCGTGTTTATTTTCCTCAGTAGGAGGGAACACGCTCTTGTCTGTCACCGTAAACATCCACATCCAGCTCCCTCATCCCACACACCGTGGTAAAAACATGAATCATTTGATAGCAGAGCTGTTCGCTCAATGCGAGACTACAAGAGGGCTTATTATAGACGACACACTGGAGAAACTCCACATAAACCACCATGCTCTGTGTATAAGGACTGATATGTACGTTCTCTTCATTCCCGAACACTCGCAGCCTCTTGTTTGCTGCAGTGCAAGCCCACGCTGCTCTCAGTCTCTCATAACGTACAGACAACGGTAATTAATTACAGATTAAATAGATCTGCATCTGTATTGAAATGAATTGAGGTTCACACAGGTTGTGTCCCTGCGGTGTAGCACTGCTTAATCACTCCTCTTCCTATCAGAAAATGGCCTCAACTCTAATCCAATTTGTAGTTTAGCAGATTATTATGAAGAAAATAAGAATCATTGAATTATTATTACAGAATTGTTTCAGACAATCTGCATTGGGGCATTCTGGGTAGGACAAAGATATCATCCTAAAATCATATAATGTTTTGTTTACTGTATTATTATAAATATAATATATAAATATACTGTAAATTATAAATGATATTTAATTTATATGTAATTGTAATATGTAATAAGTGTTTTTGGATCTAAAGCAGGCATTCGACACTGTGAACCATGAGGTACTTCTTTCAAAGCTCACACTTTTTACTCAGCAATAGGAAGCAAAGCGTGCGTCTTGGTAATAATCAATCAGTGTACCGACATTGTAATATTGTTCCTCAAGGATCAATTCTGGGCCCTATCCTGTTTAGTTTGTATATTAATGACTTGCCGCTGTGTTCATCTGTTAGTGTTTAAATGTATGCAGTTTTATATGTGCATGCTAAAAACATACAACAAGCAGCAAACATGCTAACGGAGGTATTAGTCCATGTCAACAGAGTAACTCATATTTACATTTGAATATAAGCTAAACTGTTTGTATGTATTTCTCAAAAAAAAAAGTGATTCCTCATGCTGATGTATTAGTTAAATGAGAAAAACTTAAGGTTGTTTCTGATTTTAAATATGTAGGAATAATTTTAGATTCCCAACTGACATTTCAAAAAGCATGCCAAAAAGTGAGCCAAAATTATTCAATTTCAACTGGCAAACTTCAGGCATATAAGACCATGCTTAACAATAAAAGCAGCAAAACTTGTCATCCACTGAATGGTTGTTGGTGCAGACGGGCTGTCTGAGTATTTCAGAAACTGCTGATCTACTGGGATTTTCACACACAACCATCTCTAGGGTTTACAGAGAATGGTCCGAAAAAGAGAAAATATCCAGTGAGCGGCAGTTGTGTGGATGAAAATGCCTTGTTGATGTCAGAGGTCAGAGGAGAATGGACAGACTGGTTAGAGATGAAAGAAAGACAACAGTAACTCAAATAACCACTCGTTACAACCAAGATCTGCAGAATACCATCTCTGAACACACAACACATCGAACCCTGAAGCAGATGGACCGCTCCGGTCAGATAAGAACAGCACACGGAGGATACAATTCACACAGACTCACCAACATTAGACAACAGAAGATTGGAAAAACGTTGCCTGGTCTGATGAGTCTTGATTTCTGCTGTGACATTCAGATGTTAGGGTCAGAATTTGGTGTAAAGAACATGAAAGCATGGATCATCCTGCCTTGTCTCAACGGTTCAGGCTGGTGCTGGTGGTGTAATGGTGTGGGGGATATTTTCTTGGCACACTTTGGGCATCTTAGTACCAATTGAGCATCGTTTAAACGCCACAGTCTACCTGAGTATTGTTGCTGACCATGTCCATCCCTTTATGACTACAGTGTACCATCTTCTGATGTACTTCCAGCAGGATAATGCACCATGTCACAAAGCTCAAATCATCTCAGACTGGTTTCTTGAACATGACAATGAGTTCACTTTACTCAAATGGTCCTCCACAGTCACCAGATCTCAATCCAATAGAGCACCTTTGGGATGTGGTGGAACGAGAGATTCACATCATGGATGTGCAGACGACAAATCTGCAGCAACTGTGTGATGCTATCATGACAATATGGACCAAAATCTCTGAGGAATGTTTCCAACACCTTGTTGAATCTATGACACGAAGAATTAAGGCAGTTCTGAAGACAAAAGGGGTCCAACCCAGTACTAGCAAGGTGTACCTAATAAAGTGGCCAGTGAGTGTGTATATATATATATATATATATATATATATATAATTATATACATTACTCATATATGCATATAATTGTCTTTCGCATATAATTTACTACAATTTATTATATTTATAATTAATTATAAATGATTATATATATTTAAGAATTTATTATAAAGGATAAATATTATAATATTATTTATATAATAAAAATATTTAATCATATATACACACACACACAACAACACACACAGACACAGGGATATATTTCTAGAGATTAACCCAAATAATAACAATTCATAAATTAAAATCAGCACAGCTGTAGTTTGAAATAAATCAAGTATACTCTTTAAAAGCGTGTTTTTTTCTATCACTGTATTGCCTGAAGAGCAAAAGTCTCTTATGTCGTGCTCGGCTCCGCACCGGCCCCAGTGCGATTACAGTAGTAAGTGATAGCGTGATATTACCAAACATAGCAAAGTGCCCTCTGCTCATCCAGGCTCTTGCTCTCGTTTATATCGGTCCGGCGTGAGGTAGAGGTCATGTCTGCACTCTGTTTATGTACTCTTTCTTATCTGGGGCTCAGCAGTGAGGAGCAGTCAAACTCAGGCGGGTCAGTCTGTAGAAATGATCTGCCCCCTGCTACGCTGAGCTATTTCCATTCAGCCTGTGTCCTCACCACGAGCGACCCCTCCGTCTCTGATTGCGCTCGGAGCCGACCTGAGGCGAGCCCAGGCTCCAGGACTGTTTAACAGGAGTGATGTGGTGTGTGAGATGAATCAAAGCACTGTTGAAACAGTAGACATATCGAACAGAGTGCTGCGTTTGATATTTAATATTCAAGGCGTCGCCTGAGGGTGAATAATAAATTTTTTAGTGGGTATTAAAAAAAATGATCAGTTTGAAGGAAGAATGCAGCTAAAATACAAACAAATGACTTCGTACAGACATTCATATACCTTGTGTGTGTATATAACCCATATACATGTGTGTGTGTGTGTGTGTGTGTGTGTGTGGTTCAGGTATACCCTACGTTATGGGGACAAAATGTCCCCACAACGATGGCAATATCCAAAATCCTTGTCCGTGTGGGGACATTTTTTGGTCCCCATGAGGAAACCAGCTTATAAATCAGACTAAGTGATGTTTTTTGAAAATGTAAAATTGCAGAATGTCTCCTGTGATGGTTAGGTTTAGGGATAGGGGCAGTGTAAGGGGATAGAATATACAGTTTGTACAGTATAAAAACCATTACGTCTATGGAAAGTCCCCATAAAACATGGAAACCCAACATGTGTGTGTGTGTGTGTGTGTGTGTGTGTGTGTGTGTGTGTGTGTGTGTGTGTGTGTGTGTGTGTGTGTGTGTGTGTGTGTGTGTGTGTGTGTGTATAACCCATATACATATATGTGTGTGTGTGTGCGTGCGTGTGTGTGTATATAACCCATATACATATATGTGTGTGTGTATATAACCCATATACATGTATGTCTGTGTGTGTGTGTGTGTGTGTGTGTATAACCCATATACATATATGTGTGTGTGTATATAACCCATATACATGTATGTGTGTGTGTGTGTGTGTGTGTGTGTGTGTGTCTATAACCCATATACATATATGTGTGTGTGTATATAACCCATATACATGTGTGTGTGTGTGTGTGTGTGTGTGTGTGTGTATAACCCATATACATATATGTGTGTGTGTGTGTGTGTGTGTGTATAACCCATATACATATATGTGTGTGTGTGCGTGCGTGCGTGCGTGCGCGTGTGTGTGTGTGTCATACTCATACACCATAGAATTATAGAGCAGAATATATTTACAACAAAACTAAGGTAATACCATGCTATTATGTTAAAAATAGTACCATGACACATTGATATATACTGTACCATGGTACTGAACAATTACCATATTTACATACCATAGAATTATAGAACAGAATATAGAGTTACAACAAAATCACAGTATTATCATGCTATCATCTCCACAAACAGTACTTGTTCTTAGTGTTGTTAATAAAATATATGTTTTCTGCAGACTACAAATCAGATTTTTTTGTCTTTCATCTCTTAGGGAAGAAGAACTCTATTCTCCAGCACAAGGTCCAACATGATATGAATTCAGGGGTTTTGAACTACCAGGAAAGTGAGATCATCCAGCAGATCGTGCAGCACGATCGAGACATGGCTTACTGCGCCAACCTGATGCAGAGTCCGTCGCCGCCTGCTCCTCCGTCCCCTACTCCCGTCATCTGGGCTCCTCTGATCCAAGCGCCTCTACAAGCTGCTGCCGCCACCACATCGGTCGCTATTGCACTAACCCACCACCCCCACCTCCCCGCCACCCTCTTCCGACCTCCGGTGTCTGTTCTCGGATCGAGAAACGAGCCGCCCAGCCTGCTGAAGAGGTTTCAGACGGTCACACCTAAACCAGGAGGTCCAGGATCAGCTGGCGACTCTCCATCCGGTTCTCCATCAAAGATTCATCCAGGAGTCGATACGCCACTTCTCGCATCCTTCCGGGTGCAGTATTCATCTGGAGCCACCGCTTCCAGCCAGCAAGCCGGAATTTCATCATTTCCATTCGGAAGCTTGTCTTCTTCATCGGCGTCTCCGACTTCTAGCATCGCACAGCTCCATTCGCAGCCAAGACAAAAGCAAGCCATCGCTCCCAGTACTCCTCCGCAATCAGGACATCTCCAAGCAGGATTTCCAACTGGGATCTTGGCTACAACTTCATCGAATACTAGCCCTCTCTCCACAGGCTTGTTCAGCCACACACCCAGTCAATTGCTGCATGGCCAACCCCCACCAAAACCCTCTCAAACGGGCTCCCTGCAGCAGTTTGCTACCGGTGGGGGCAAGACTTCCACTGGGTTGAACCTCTTTCACACTCCCCCACCCGGATCCCCTGCTTCCAGCTGTTCCCAAGCCCCCGAGACTTCCACGTCATTCCAGATCCCGCCCACTTTATCCACTTACCTTCCTTTGGAAAGGTCAGCGCTGGCGTCGCTCGCTCAGTACGGCTCAGCGAACGCCTCGCCTTGCTACACCCCTCTAGCCTTGAGTCCAACCATCCAGAGCCCCGTCACGGGGAGAACTTTCCACTACAGTGACCCTTCCAGCGCCACCGGCTCCCACACCTCCCTGCTCCTCCCGCAGTCCTCCTGCCCCGGCCAGCTCCCGGGTCACCACTCTTCCGGCACAGACTCTCCGCTGGGCCGCTTTTATGAGGATTTGAACATACTGTCCAGCTCCCATCCCATAGAGGCAGCGGGCCAGTCTTCCCCTCGGGAGCCTGGTTACTGCCTCTCGCCGTATTCATCCCCGACGCTCACCCCCAAACCCTGTAGCTCGGTATCAGGGCACATGGTCGGCCCCATACAGACTCCACCGGGCTCTCGAGGCCAAGCTCGTTCTATAGGAACATCACCTGCACTTTCTCTCCCGCGCGCCTCCGACGGCGACCCATCCGAACTAGAACCGCTCCGTTCGAAGCTCCCTTCCAATTTGTGAGGCTAAATCACACCCTCCTAACTCAGTAATAGCGATCTTCCTCTGTGTGGCGTTTGACGTTTTCGTTCATTATCTCTATATCAGCACTGTGTTTTAATCTTAATCATTTTAAATATATAAATATTACTGTGATTTTAAGAAGATGAGAACTACCGAGTTAACTTAGAGCTTTAGATTTCTCTTTCGTTTTGCTTTGTTATCCTCCTTTTTCACTCATGAATATATATATGGAATTATATATTTAAATATATGTTAATCAGTCTATAGGAGGGTGTGAAATGCTAAATATATTGAGACCTAAGGACAATTGTTTATTTTATGCCTATGCCAAATGCATCCGCAAGAGTTTGGTTATTAATACTGACGTGGACAGGAAGACTCTTTTGCAGGAACCTATGCACTCACGCCTGCATATGAAAACTGATTATTTGTCTGATCCAAAACACCTTTTTAGTCACCCTAATGAGTATCACATATTGCTGATCTTGAATCTAAGGGGTTATTTAAGGAATTGTACCTGTCTATTCATCCTGCAAATGTTTTGGGACCTTCCAAGGTGGAGAGGAGAACATAGGAAAGCCAAAAAAATTCCCAAATCAACGTTCTCTTAACATTTCTTTGTTTTCTTTCAGCCACACTGTAGTAATATCAGCGGGCATTGAGATGGCGTCAGGGGAGAGGGTTTGAGAAACATCCCAACTAAATCACAATTCACTTGTGTCTTCCAGGATCATATGACAGTGTAGCCCTGCAGACTGTGTGTGTGTGTGTGTGTGTGTGTGTGGTGCGTGCGTGCGTGCGTGCGTGCGTGTGTGTGCGTGTGCGTGTGTGTTACATATTGATGCAAGTGGCAATCAATTTAGACTTACCAAGAATAGTTTTGCCTTGTCACAGCAGAGAAATGGAAAACATTTCTTGTTTGTACATAAAATAAGCCAACAACATTAGTCAAAAAAGCTGCTCAAGGGTGATTTTGTTTGTTTTTCTTGGTCTTTAGCTGCTAATCGATTAGGTGGAATGGAGTGAAGGATTTTGAATGTACCGTGTAAGTCCAAACTATGACGATCAAATCCGTTCAGGGCTGGTGATTGAAGATCTCAGCAGACGTCCGTCACACACACCTGAGTCCCTCACAGGTCACGACTCTCAGCCACAGCGTTCTGATTTAAAAGGACAGATAGGCACGTTTCGGGCGACCTTTGACCCTTGTCAGCTTGAGAACAGGTCAACACAATGACCAGCATCAGACAGACGGGACGGAATTGTAATGATGCCCAAAACATGATTACGTTTAAAAAAAAAAATAATATATATATATATACACACACACACACACACACACACACACACACACACACACACACACACACACACACACACATTCAAACGTTTGCAATCAGTAAAGAAAGTTTTTTAAAGAAGTCTCTTCTGCTCAAGTCTGCACTTATTCGATCAAAAATACTGTAAAAGCAGTGATATTGTGAAATATTAATGCTATGAATAAATATAAATAAAGTTTAAGATATTGTTTTATTTTTAAACATATTTAAAAATATAATTTATTCATGTGATGGAAAAGTTGAATTTTCATAAGCCATTACTTCAGTCTTCAGTATCACATGATCCTTCAAAACTCATTCTTATATTCTGATATATTATCAATGTTAGAAACAGTTTATATTAACCTGTGATACTTTTTTCAGAATTCTTTGATAAATAAAACGTTACAAATCTTTTGTAACAATATAAAGGTCTTTACTATCACTTTTGATAAATACATTGATGAATAAAAAGTATTAATGTCTTTTTTTATTATAGATCTTACTAATCCCAAACTTTTGAATTATAGTGTATATAACACAATATACCGTATATTTGAATGACTGATCTGTAAATGGATAGTTGACAAGAAATTATTATTTTTCAATATCTAGAAAATATTTTTTTATTTCTAACATTCAGAAAGTCAAAAGTTATAATTTTTTTATAAATGAAAATGTGTTATTTGGTTTATTTATTATTGTATTTATTCATTTGTTCCTATATATACAGTATATAACATTACTTTTAGTTAGTCCAGCAGTTTGAGAGATTATTTTTGTCAACTGAATCTACAAATGTTGACATTTTGAGGCAGAAAGGAGTATGTTATTAGAAATCTAACATACTAGAGTGTTCTGGGTCATTGCATTCTGGAGAATCATTCATATGTGGAGCACAAACCGCGTGGACCTTTCTGTCAGAGAAATCGTTTTCTCTGTAACATAAATGAGTCACTGTGTTATTTCTAAAGGCCTATCTGAGATTTTTCTTTCTCACCCTCAGTGTGTCGCGAAGTGAAATACAGTATTTATACACACCTGAGAGCGTCTGACCTGAGGAAAGTTCATAAGTTGTATAAACTCCTCAACTTCTGAGACGGGGGGAGAAAGACAGACGGGAAGCTCAAATGCAACGAGACGCTGATGTATTGAGGAGGTGATGTGTGCTGACTGGCAGCCAGGGGCCCGGCAGGTAGCAAGGACCCCCGCGGGACGCTCACCGCGGTGAGAGGTTTGTTCGGGGAGTCTCCGCGTGTCTTGTGATTGTTTCTCAGGGCTCTCAGAAGTTTCCGGAGGGGGTAGAATATTGACTGTAGAGTATTTGAGAATTTTCTTTGTGACAGTTGCATAAATAAATAAAAACACAAAGGGAGCTGGGAAGTAGAAAGGGAAGGAATCAAGGCAAACGAGTGACTGATTAGAGAAGCGTAGCACGAAATCCAGAGCAGAGCCGTCAAACAAGATACTGTCACTCACCAGTTCAGAATCAGACATTTCAGATTTCAACTATCAGAATGACTCCTTGTCAGATATTTAGTTTAAAATGCTAATCAAATCTTTCTAGAAGATGCAAAGGTGAGCATTGAAATGACTCGTCTCATCTTGTCTGCTTTGAGCTACTGGCGATGATGATGTTCCCTTTTAAGAATTTGGGGTGTTATTCATGGAGCACGAGCAGAACATTTCTGTGTAAATCACACACTTCCATTCAAAACACTTTTAATGCTCATCAAGGCTGCGTTTATTTGATCAAAAATACAGTAACAAACTGAACAATTATTACCATTTTAAAATAACTGTTTTCTATGTGAATATATGTTAAAATGCAATATATTTCTGATGATAAAGCTGTATTTTCAGCATCATTTCTCCAGTCTTCAGTCACATGATCTTCAGAAATCATAATAATATTCTGATTTGCTGCTTAACAAACATTTCTGATTATTATCAATTTTTGCTGAGACTGAGATTTTATTTTTCCAGGATCTTTGATGAAAAGAAAGTTCAAAAGAACAGATTTGTTTCAATGGAAATCCTTTATAACATAAATGTCTTTACTGTCACTTTTGGTCAATTTAATTCATTCTTGATGAATTTAAAAAACCTTACTAACTCCAAACATTTCGTTCAAACTAATCTTTCTTACATAACTGGCACATTTGATTAAATGATGTGTACAAAGCTAATAATATATGATTCATGTCCTGCTTGTGTTTCATAAATAAGGCCTATAGATATTGCATACTCTATTATAACTTTGCTTCTGTCTATTATAGCTAAGCACTTTCCCGTGACTCTATTTGTCCTAAAGGAACATGGGAAACTCTTGATATGATTCCCTGCCGTTGCTTTCTGAGTGATTCAGAGACGTATTTACAGACGCAGCAGGAAGTCCAATCTGGACACGATCCACCTGGCAACATGCAACGCTTCGATTTGTCTGCCAGTTTTCATAACACAATTCTAATTCCATTTGGGAGCATTCCCAATTCTGATGGCTAATCTTACGCCGCTCCGATTGCTTTGTGCCGTGAAGGAGCGCTTGTGAAACAGCTCTGTAGACGGTAATAAAATCAATGGCAGTGATTGAGGATTAGATTTCACACTTACATGCGTGCTTTGACTGGCACCATCCTCTCTATTTCATGCCTACAAATGTGTTCTGAGTGTGTCAAACTGACACGGGTCACAGGTGTGCATAACCCAGACAGAACCAGAGAGCGGTACAGCACCGTTAGCTGCTGCTGATGAGGACTCATGCTCTGACCTTTGACATTGTAAGGCACAAAAACAGACAGAAGAGCAGAAGCTGGTGCACTGATGGTAATTACAGGAATCGTTCACATGAAAATATCCTCACTCTCAGATGTAGATGAGTTTATTTCTTCATCGGATTTGGAGAAATGTAGCATTGCATCACTTGTTCACCAATGGATCCTCTGTAGTGAATGGGTGCCGTCAGAATGAGAGTCCAAACAGCTGATAACATCACAATAATCCAAACCGCTCCAGTCCATCAGTTAACATCTTTAGAAACCAAAAGTTGCATGTTTGTAAGAAACAAATCCATCATTAAGATGTTTTTATCTTCAAACCATTGATTCTGGCTAAAATACGAGTCCATAATCCATAATAACACTTCCTCCGATGAAAAAGTCATCTCATCTGAATCAGGAAAGAAATATGTAGAGATCAAGCACTGTTTAAACATATGTGGCTGGATTTTGACGTGAGAGATAACGGGATGGATTTTTTCACTGGAGGATGCATTATTATGGATTTTTAAATGTAGTTATAAAGTCATAAAGGTCTTGATGAAGGATTTGCTTACAAACATGCATCTTTTGGCTTCACAAGACATTAATTGAAGGACTGGAGTGGTGTGGTTATTGGGATGTTTTATCAGCTCATTCACTGCAGAGGATACATTGGTGAACAAGTGATGCAATGCTAGATTTCTCCAAATCTACATCTAGCTTTGCCTGAGGCTGAGTAAATACTTAGAAGCTTTTGGGGGTGAATTATTCCTTTAAATGGCAGTGCTGTTGGTTTCTGTGTTGATAACTGCAGATGACTTCAAATGTAGCAAACCTGACAGTGTTTGGATAGTTGTTACACTGTAGCGGTGCGGATGGAATGTTCAACTTTACATGTTTCATTCTGAGTCAAACATACCTGGCTGAAAGAAATGTGTTGCGTTCTGTTAAGAGGAATGTTTGAAATGCTTCTCTTTATTTTGTTTGTTCGTTTAGTTGTTTAGGGCTCGGTTTGTATTTTCCACAGCACTGTTTGAACCCACCTCACTGTGTGTTTGGTCTTTATAAAACATCATGATATTATTTATTCCTCTGTATTTCTTTTGGTGTTCCTGACATGGTTTGTGACATTCACCATATGTTTTGATGTTCCTGTCTCTGATCTCTGGTTATTTCATTGGACAGCGTCATGTTAATTAAACCTGAGGTTTCACCAAGTCACTGAAATACACTTTAGCACTTTCTTCAGGACAATAATGAAGACACAATGCTTGAACTGAGAGACCAATCGGAGAATGTCAATCTATTGAGCAGTTTTCTCTTATTTTTGATCCTATGAAATCTATAAACCTGGGGAAACAGCAATAAGCGTGATGTATAACTAGTGATGTGAGCGTCAGATGTGTTAGATCCATAAACCGTCTGTTCACGTGCGGTTCAGGACAGACGCTGTGGACACCAATCAAAACCTGGATGGACAATAAGCACACAAACTGGATATTATTAAGAAAAGAACAAATAAAAATATGAACAATTAGACTGCGTCTGTCCTGATTCAAAGCTGCATGCATGCTGAAGACTGTCGTTTGAGCTCTTAAAACAATTAAATAATTCAATTTTAGCAAATATGCATGTTTTAAAAAGTACATTATTTCTCTTTTAGGCAAATAGACCAAATTATTGATGCATGTTAGCCAATCAAAACAGAGGAAACAGATGTCTTAAAGGTACAGTAGGAAATAAACTGGCTGTTTAGTTGTAAAGATCAGGCTGGATCTCTTGAAAACCTAAAATACAATAGTTATTGGTGCAAGAAACACTGACATATTAAAAATAGACTTCAGTATGACTTCACTGCAATAGTATTTTTGTCTCGTTCTACAGTACAAATAACTAAACGTTATTAAATTATTACATTTTCTATAGAAGCAACATGACATGACAGAAGATATTCAGTCTTTCTCAAAAAAAGTGTCAAAATTAAGTTTAGGCTTAAAACAAGAACAGACATTTGCCAATTAAGTAAGAAAAATGATGTAGTTTTCTGTTTAAATGTATTTTTCTAAATTAAAAAAAATAAAAAAAATAAAATAATGTCAAATTAAAAATAAAGAAATCACACAAAAAGGTTTTGCCCTGAAACACAAATATGTATCTCAAAATTAGTAATAAATAATAAAATATAAAAACAAATTAATTAATTAATACAAAAAATACTTAAAGAGGTCATCGGATTCCCATTTTGCACAAGTTGATATGATTCTTTAGGGTCTTAATGAAAAGTCTATAACATACTTTGGTTAAAATTTCTCAATGGTTCTGTAAAACAACTGTATTTTTACCCTGTCAAAACCAGCTCTGTTTTCAGCACCCCGTTTTTAGTCCATGTTGCTTTAAATGCTAATGAGCTCTGCTGACCCCGCCCCTCTCTTCAGTGGGGTGAAGAGCAGTACTGTTTCTCAATGGTTCATTTATGTAGATCGGGACCGGCGCATTCCCTTCAAAACGAAAGTACCATTAGTCCTCTGCATCTTCAGTGGCTCAGATGTCAGGAGTTAATGATGACTGCTATATTCATTATTAAATCCAACAACTAAACACTTCAATCAGTTAATCAGAGACATCTTGTCTTCCCTGCACCGGAGTCGACTCAATGGCAGACAGCTCTCAGCTCACTCAGGGCGGGTCTAAGGTAAGACGGTCCTGTCAATCAGCTATCGTGGGCGGGGTCTGTGCAGAATTTCTGAACAGCCTGATTTGAGGAAGGGGATTTTGAAATAGGGATCTAATAACTAATCACTGGGTGGATTTGTATCTTTATAGGATGGATGTGTACACACACTTCCAACACACATTTACGTTCAAACAACTTGTAAAGTGAATTTTGCATCCGATGACCCCTTTAATATCGTAAAGCTGCAGTCCATAATTTTTTGGGGTAAAAAATGTTCCAAAAGCAATATTTGAGCAAGTACATAACCAGCCGGTGTTCAAAACTATCGCCTTACTTTAGCCCGGTTCACAACGGTTAGCTTATAATAATGTTTTGAGTGGTAAGGGTAGGTTTTCACGGGAAATTCAAGCATGTTGCTGCTGTAAACATAAAGAAGTTGTCCCGGCTAGTAGGCTATCGCTTGTTAGGATCCTGCAGGTGACAGATTGTTTATAGACTTTTCTCACCGCAGATAGAATAATTAAATATCAAAAAATCATTTTGATGGCGGATTGTAATACAGAAAGGATTATACAAAACACATGTGAATGAAATTCAATTATATTCCAGTTTTAAATGTGCTTCTGATTACAGATAGCCTGGGATTACACACAAAGACAACCAGTACGAAGGGAGCAGAGTATGCTTTTTGGTATAATTTCTTGGTATGAAATTCGAATGGTATGACTATTAGAGATTAGACTGTAGAGAATATGAAATCTACACATTAATACACTATACTCCTCATAGTCAGGGAAAGTTGATGTTGTTAACATTAATAATTTGAGAATAAAGTATAACAATATTAATAATTTGCACGGTTTGATGTGATATGAGCTAACCAATCTTTAGATTAAATCACCATTGGTAGAATCTGTGATTACTATGTATAGGATTCACACAGGTGCTGTGACTGTCAGCTACACATTCACCTCAAATCATTAGATTCATCCGCGCTGGAGCCGAGCCGGACTACAGCCCACGTAATAAAGATAATTCCACAAGGAACTGCAGTTCCAGGTTTTCAAACAGAGATAAAGAGGCGAAACTTACAGACTGCATCTTTATGGACTTTTGCTTCTCATGTAATTGTATCTTGATTTAAGAGTGTTTATGTATTTATACTGGAAAACAAGACAAATACTAAGAAATATTTTTAGTTTTCTGCAATGTTTAAAGGTTTATTTCTTGCATGTTTAATTACAGAAATCCATCTAAAAATGAAGGATTTGGCTTTTCATCTTTTGTCTATTAAAAACTCCTGTTTCAGTCTTAAATGAGTCCTCACTTTGTGTTTCTGGTCCGCAGGAGCTGCTGGTGTGGATGTCAGTCTCTCTCTCTGCCCTCCACCATTTATCTAATTACACCTCCACAAACCAGCGTCAGGCTGTCTGTTATAATTATGGAGGACTCTCCTCGTGTGACACCGGGCAAGCCGTGTGTGTGTGTGTGTGTGTGTGTGTGTGTGTGTGTGTGTGTGTGTGTGTGTCTGTGTCTGTGTCTGTGTGTGTGTGTGTGTGTGTGTGTGTGTGTGTGTGTGTGTGTGTGTGTGTGTGTGTGTGTGTGTGTGTGTGTGTGTTGTGTGTCTGTGTGTCTGTGTCTGTGTGTTTTGTGTGTGTGTGTGTGTGTGTGTGTGTGTGTGCTGGTTACTCTCTCCTGTAAGGTCATAGATTGTGTGTGTGTGTGTGTGTGTGTGTGTGTGTGTGTGTGTGTGTGTGTGTGTGTGTGTGTGCGCTCTCTCCTGTAAGGTCACAGATTGTGTGTGTGTGTGTGTGTGTGTGTGTGATGCTGGTTAACTCTCTCCTGTAAGGTCATAGATTGTGTATGTGTGTGTGTGTGTGTGTGTGTGTGTGCTGTGTGTCTGTGTGTGTCTGTCCTGTAAGTGTTGTGTGTGTGTGTGTGTGTGTGGTGTGTGTGTGTGTGTGCGCTCTCTCCTGTAAGGTCACAGATTGTGTGTGTGTGTGTGATGCTGGTTAACTCTCTCCTGTAAGGTCATAGATTTGTGTGTGTGTGTGTGTGTGTGTGTGTGTGTGTGTGTGTGTGTGTGTGTGTGTGTGTGTGTGTGTGTGTGTGTGTGCGCTCTCTCCTGGAAGGTCACAGATGTCAGGTCCAGACGCTGAGCGCTGCAGCTCATCTGTTTAGTTTCTGCTGCTTTGCAATCACAAAAAAGGTATACACACTTTGTATACCTTTTGTATTTTGGGTTGTTGTTTTAAAGATTGTTTCTTTCAACGTGGTGTAGCCAATCAGCGCTGTGATATAGTTGACCAATGAAATCGAGCCAGAGATGTGAGTCATAGCTGTGAGGTGGGGTTTTCTCGTTGGGGGCGTGGTTTGAGCTTAATTGGTTTGGGGGGAAAAGCTGCTAATAAACTCTGTAACTGCCGATAAGTCAGTTTGTATTTCTTGTTTATTTAATTAAGTGTTTTTTGTTAAGGGCTTTTAATTTGAAGTTAAGTGAGCGCCAGGAGACTTTTATTATGAAAAGGCGTATAGTGGATGAAGAAGACCGATGTCTGCACCGCGCTGAAAGTTAGTGTTCACGTTTTAATGTTTATATTTCACTCATCTGAAGTTAAAAAGGGCAGATGCAAGATTAAGTTCTCCTTTTGGTATCAAGCAGCCAATAAAGTAAGCTTTTCATTTATATTATATGTAATTGTGTTGTGTGTGGAAGAGAACAATATCTGTAACGTTACAAATACTACTGTTAAGCTGTTGAAGTGAACTTAACTCTGTTTAGATGTTTACAAGGATTCAGATGTTTCATATTCATTGTGTTTACTTTGTGTATACAAGCTCGTCAAACCCAGTCCCGTTTGGACTTCCAGTAGTGTCTGGCGAATGAAAATGAGTTTTATTTCTAGATGTTTTTCTTGAAACTTTCCCAATCAACATGTGGTGATGTAGTTTGATGATCTTTCTTCTTCTTCTTCTTCTTTTCTGACCTTGAGACTCCGCTAATCTCTGCCATTCTCCATCTGTGATCCTTGGAGAGTCTTTATTCACTCAAACTCTCCTCACCTTGCATTAAGACAATATAGAGAGATTTGTAATATTTTCTGTTGACTGGAAAACTGTAATTCTTGCCCTGATGGTGAAAATAGACATTTTAATGCTAGCTCTTTTCTAACAGACACTTTATAATTTGTGAAGTTCAGTAATATTTTGCTGCATGCCATATATTCTTTGATTCTGTCTGTTGTGATGGATGATCAGTGTTGGGGAGTAACTACTTACATGTAACGGAATTACGTAATTTAATTACAAAATAAAGGTAACTAATCAGTTAGTTACTTCTGAAAATGTTAAGGATTACGAAGGGGGTTACATCTGATATTTTTTCACACACTTCCACATACAGATTTAACTGAGTGCTCTAAAATATGAAACAACAATGTTTCAGGAGTTTATAACATGCTTATTTGATAACTCTTTATTTCATATATGGATTTATGTAAATGCTTTATTTTTTAAGATTAGCTTTTTTTATGATTCCAGTGTTTCCTGTCATAGCTATGCAAAGATCTGATTTAAAAAACAGTACCATAGTTATTAAACTATTTCTTGTTATGATTTTAAATATGCATTTAACTTCAGAAATTCAGAATGATCTCAAAGCAAGTCTGATTCTGTGCTGGCTGACATCGGATGCCCACTTTCCACAAGTTGGTTTGATTTCGGGTCTTTTTTAAATGGTCTCAGTGGTCGTATAAAACAACACCTTTTGTACCTGGTCAAAAACAGCTCTATTTACAGCGACTCGTTCGGTGCACATCTCTTTACATGCTAATGAGCACTGCTCACCCCGCCCCTCTCTTCCGTGGAAGAGCAAAGGTGATTAGCAAATAATCATAAAAAAAAAAGTATATACTGTAAAGTGTGAGACTTACTACTTCTGGAAGTGCATCTTGATCACGAACAATGGGTACTGATCCTTCCTTGAGTTTTAACTTTTTAATAAACCTGCCTTGAATTGTCCTTCATGTTACTATAAAACTTTACGACAAACATGTCTTCTAATATCTTTAATTGTTGCGGACACATTTGTAAATGGACACATTGTGGCACTGTCTCTTTAATACCACGTGGTTTATAATAAACTTGCTGCTGATTGGCTGACATTTTTGACACCAAACAAGAGAAACGTATCTCAAACCCCGTTACAGACCGCTCCCGGAAACACGTGGTTCATCCGGAAACCGTAGCAAAACGTTGTGCACCGATGTGAGCTTGAACGTGCCTCAGTTAAACCGTAACACCGGAACTAAACGAGCCGTTTGTGCCAGGCTGGGGAGAAAGGTATTTCATGTAAATTATGTGAAAAAACCATTTTCAATTTACTTATCATTTACATGTGTGGAGTGTCTCAAACTCCATCTCTGCATGTTGTTGTGAGTTTGGGTTTATTATAACTTCATCTGGGAACGCAACGTGCGCCATTTCATCAGATTTGTAAGGTAAGTAATTTATAAACCTACACAAACACAGGATAATACATCGCGATTTCAAAATAAAAGCTCAAACCCTCACTCGTTTACACGTTTTGATGTCCACATATTAATCTAATTACAGCGGCTGTCTTAAAGAAATGGCCAAATATTAAAGATTAAGTGAACATTTGAATTAAATGGTGCTTGGTCAATATTAAACGAGGATTAAATCTCGCAGTAATGTGATCATATAATCATCAAAATATACATTATCTCTATTGTTTATTATACATAATGTATTTTAACAGTTTTGTTCAATAAATCCATATGATTTCTAGCTTTTGATACTTTATTTGAACTAATTATTATTGCATCATTGCTATTATATATGTATTTTAAGCCATTTTAAAAGCTGTTGTTCACTTACATTTATTTTTATTACCACAAAAAAAGTATTATAATTTTAGGCCCTATGAAATCAGATTTATTTCCAAATTCATTTTTCTTTTCATTTTTCTATACTCTGTTTTAATGGTTAAATTAAATTGTATTAATCAAAAAGCCTGACTAATTACTTGAGTTTTACCGTTTTATTTGTACCAAATTCTGTTTTCCTTTATTTTCTGGATTCCATTTTAATGGTTACATAAAATTTTTTATAATCAAAATCATCCCTGGTTAATTGATTTTATATTTTAAAATGATTTAAAAAATAAATTATAATAATATATATACTTTTTTTTCAGAAATATTGCACATTTAAATTTTTCACCTAAATAAATTCAGCTAAATACTCCTTTTAAAAGGTGTTTTTTGATTATAAGTTTATTATTAGATTAAGAACACGTGGATATGTTGTCATTATTAATACTGAACTTTGATTTCAGTGATTTGGACACTTGCTTCTTGCACTCTGTTGCACTTTACTTTTGCTTTAAAAAAATATTTGATAGATATTTGAATTTCATTTGGTTTAATAACATATAGTTTAATAAAATATTCTTAAGTAAAATTGTAGATTTTTTTGTGGAAAATTAATCGTTTAGATTAATTGATTAATTTATAAATTAGTCGATAGATTAATCGAAATAAAAATAGTCGTTAGTGGCAGCCTTCGTAAAAGAGCATAATTGGACCCCTTTAAAGCACTGGACAAAACTAAAGTATGTTGATGATCTTATTTTAACTAAAGACATTAATGCCCCTATGATGTTAAATTAAGAACACTTTATTTAAGTTCTTTCTGGAAAATGAGCACCGATACATCATTGCTAATAAGAGCAGGGACATTTAATAAGAAAATAAATCGGATAGTATTTGATGTTGTTAACACTGAATCTAGGAGTCAGAAAACTCATTTTCTGGGGTCAGTAACCCCAAATCTCCTCAGTCTCTCGTCCTAAACAGCGGCGTTCATGCCTGTGTGCCGTCGGACTGACGCGCTGGGATAATCTGATCCGGTCTCTCCAGGTCAAACACTAAAGGAATTAATCCTGACGCTGCTCCTCTTCACCGTTCTGTTCCCAACTCCTTTTCATTTCTTCCTCTCACAGCAGAGAGGTTCTTGGTCACTGTGAGAGAGAGAGAGAGATGAATCTGGACTTAATTCAAGTGTTTTTGTCGTGTATTTGAAGGTCTGCAGGGATTATGGTGGATGTTGGTCGTGTAGAGAAGCGTAAGTGTGAGAGACACGAACTGATGTCAACCAAAACATGAAAATACTGTCAGACGTCTTCAACATTCATAAAAGCTCATCACCGTGAGCAGATCGCTTTTACAGTCTTGTGAAACAAAGATGTATTTATTTGTTTGTTTATTAGTTTTAAGATGTTACTTTGTTTTTATGAATTTAGATGTATTTTGTTTTTATTTATTTAAATATCTTTTATTTAATTTACTGTTTCATTTAATATTTATTTTGTTTGTTTTATTTTTTATTTTATTTTTAGGATTTATTAGAATTTTATTTAAAAAATATAGACTTTATTGATTTTTATTTACACTTATTTTTATATATAGTTTTATTTAAATAAAATGAATTTCATTTAATTAATTTTTATTTATTTAAATCTTTTATTTAATTTACTGTTTCATTTAATATTTATTTTGTTTGTTTCATTTTTTATTTATTATTTTATTTTTAGGATTTATTTGAATTTTATTTAAAAAATACAGACTTTATTGATTTTTATTTACACTTATTTTTATATATAGTTTTATTTAAATAAAATGGATTTCATTTAATTAATATTTATTTTATATGTATTATTTTTACATTTGATTTTTAGTTTATTGTATCATTTTCATTATATAATTGTATTATATAATTTGTTATTATCATTTATTGATTTATTATTTTTTATTTCAAATATTTGTATTTTTATTTATTGATTGTTTATTTTTTAGTATTTTTTATTTAGTGGTTAATTTTTCATTTTATTTATTTATTTATTTTTAGTTAAGTATTTATTATATTATTTATTTTAGTTTTTATTCTTTGTTTTATTTTTATTTAATTTTTTTTTTTTTAAATAATATTTTGACTTCATTGTTCAGAGAATATATCGTGAATACTCCATTGGCAAAAGTCATTTTTTCCTGTTAAACCTTTTTAAAACATCTTTCTTTTAAAACATTTTAAAGGTATTGTCTTCGGCATACTTAAGCCCTCCTGGTGTATCGTGACTTGTCTTGGCGCTTGCGTGCTTCTCTGTGGCTTTACAGTTTTTTTTTTTTTTTTTTGACAAAAGCTGAAATTGTGCACTTTGACCTTTCAAACCCTTCATAAACTCTATTAGATATTTTATCCACTTCTTTATTTATTTATTGCTCAGCATAAAATCCTGCCTTCAAAAAGCCTCCTGACATCTGTCTCCCCGCAGCTGTCCGCTGCCAAAAAGCAGCCAAATCTCCGTCTTTCTGCAAACGCTGGATTGTGGGGAATTACGCCAGTCATCAGCGTTATGAGTGCGGGCCGGACGGGCGGCATGTGGGTCAAACACTTCAGTTAAAAGCAGGTTATGGGGCTCTTAACCCACTTCTGTGGATTATAGAGTGACAGCGGTTAAAGTCAGGACAGGGTTACGTGTCTCACGTTCATCTCCTTCCTCGTACCCGTGACCCTCAGAGATGCTCACAGGCTTAGGAAGATGCTGGAGCAGATCAAGCGTCATGTTTGAGTCTTTGTTGTAATGTCAGCTTTACCGTTTACATCTGTTTGCTGTCAAAAAAAGACATTTATAATGTTACAGAAGATCTTTATTTCAAATAAACACTGTTCTTTTGACATTTCTATTCATCAAATAATCCTGAAAAACATAAATGCATCAAAAATATTCAGCAGCACATTTGTTTTCAACATTGATAATAATCAAAAATATTTCTTGAGCACCAAATTCACATGATTTCTGAAGATCGTGTGACACTGAAGACTGCAGTAATGATGCTGAAAATACAGATTTGATCACATAAATAAATTACATTTTAACACATTCACATAGAAAACTCTTATTTTCAATTGTAATAATATTTCAGATTTTTACTCTTTCTACTCTATATGTGATAAATAAATGCATCCTTGGTGAGTAGAAGAGACTTTAAAAAATAAACATCTGTGTATTAAAGACGTGTCTTTTTCCAAGCATTTCTATTCTAAATATTTTATCAATGGTTTATAATCGCCATACTTGAAGGACAGGAGAAAGTTTACTAAACTTTTTGTACTAAACTTTACCAGCAAAAGTAGCAAATAATCAGATAATATTCCTTATGGAATGACATGTCATAAGTGAACAAATAAATCAAATATTTGCAAAACAAGGTTGAAAGCTTATGTCTAACAAATGAGCAGAAATCCAAAAGAAAGTCCAAAACAAATGAAATTATGTTTCTGTATGTAGACCACAAAATGTACAAATATATTAATATCATAGTCAAATCTGTTTACAAGGAAATAGTTACCACGTTAATATTTATAAATGATAAATGTATTTTACTTCATTTATGAGATAATTTCCAAACTGTATGCCATATCAAACCATCAACACAGCTCTTCCAGAAAGTTATAATGAGGTCTGGGGACGTTCAGACTTTTCTCTTGGGTGTGACGTCAAACGCACGTAACTTACCCTTACATTACAAACAAACAGAGGTTCGGTCACAAGCTGTTTAAAATGCCTTTCATTGGTTAAACGTTTGTAAAAACCCATAAACAGACGTAACGATGGCGAAATATAGAGATAAGAAGTTTTTGCCCGACAGCTATGTAGCATATATGTTCATTTATTTATTTTAATTGAATAATTGTCCTCGGTGGTTGGGAAACACTATCTAGATGTAGTGGTGACATGTCAACTAAGGTTAATAGCATACCGTTTAGTTTTATATACAGCCCATTCATCACAATATCAGAAAGTATTTACAAATGCTTTAAACCCTGAAGCTAACCTTGTTTCACCAGGACGGCTGTCAGAGCTGCTGGTCTGATCCAAGCATTTTTAGAGTCTGAGGATGAAAGACCTTCAGTAGCCCTCAGAGAAAATCAGGAAAGACAAAAGAGAGAGACGGGACAAAAGAACTGCCTCTTTGTATCAGTCTGAGACACACACACACACACACTGTCCCACTCCATCAGAACCAACAGATATTAGACACGTTCTGGTACGAGAAGACCAGAAGGACTTCTGATTAAAAGAGGCCGATATATCGACCCAACAGGAAACACACGACTAACGCATTTCACATTCGAAGAGGTCAGCCAATCACAACAGAGCTCATTTACATATACAAGTCTTAAAGAAGAGTTGAGACTTCTGTGATGGAAGAAGACAGATAATTGAGGGTTGGAAAAGTTCAAAGAGCTGTGAACGTGGAAAAGGGCCGAGACAAATAATGGAGGCTGAGACTCGTGATCGCACACACACACACCGGCCGTCTGATGGAGAGATGATGATGATGATGATGGTGATGATGGTGTCAGACCCTTTGAAAACACCGAACCAATAAAGACTCTGAACAGCATCCTTCATTACAGTAACAGAACAACAACAACGGCCAGAGCTTGTGTGTGTGTGTGTGTGTGTGTTGCACAAGACAGAATGTACAAAAGAGAGAGGAACCGTTTTTTCTCATCAACAAATTACGCCATGGTCTTACCATGATAGTATATTTCCATTCAAAAGTTTAGGGTCAGTAAGATTCTCTTCTGCTCACCAAGACTGCATTTATTTGACCAGAAATACAGTGAAAATGGTTTGGTTTAGGGTTACTTGCATGTAATTATGCATCATTTATTGTTATTATTACTGTAAGTACATGTAATATGTGTAACAAGGACACTTTAAAATAAAGGGTTGTGCTTCTCTGCATGAACGTCATGAGTTCACAAACACGCTGAAACTGGAGATCATATACCGACAAACTAAGAGCCATGTTTGATTTGTTAATCCACCGCAACAGTTCAGAGTTATAGCTTTATTTAAATCAGATGTCCTAGAAATAAATTCATAAGCATTCCTGTTTCTTAAACTGTAGAGCATGGCACTAATCATCTAATATCATAACTGTTATGGGTTGGATTCCCATGAACATGATCAAATGTATACTTTGGATGCAGTGTAAATCACTTTGGTTAAGAGCTCTGCTGTATCCGTTTTTCAAACAAATGAGATTTGTTTCATGATTTTGTCAGCGTCCACATTTGCCTCTCTGTACAGCTTACTATTGTTCTGCTGCTCTGAGGTTTGTCCCATATTCACCAGAATTGACTGAAATAATAATAAATAGTAGGGATGCACGATATATTGGCCACCATATCGGTATCGGCCCGATAAGAAAATTTGGCCGATATAAGCCGATAAATAATGCATTATTTCCTTCAGAGACACTTCAGATGTGCGCTGTTCGCCATGATGGTTTTGAAATGCTTGAAATATGATTAGAATCACTTTGAAAAGGACAATACACTTATGTGCAACATGTGCAGAGCAAGTCTGTCATAAAGGCTACATAAAATTATAATAACATTACTGTAGATGACGTTGTGTAATCTTTGTGTGCTGTGTTTTGTGCATGTGTTGAGCACGTCCACAACGGAGATGCACCTCCATGACAGTTAAGTTCACTTGTGCATTTGCAGCCTTTTGTGCAATTGTGCGTATAGTAATATTGTGTTTGTTTGATGTATATCTGCTTTATCTCATATAGAATGCATTTGGTTAATTAATAGACGTCGCTTCAGTTTCTCTGAAGCGCTCTTATTATTTTCATCAACAATATGGTTTAGTAAATAATATCATTTCATTATTGTGGTTCTTCTGTTTTATTCATCCATGGCACATGCATTTTGATTCTTTACACATGTAATGATGTCCAATGACTTGTTTGCATTATTTATGCATTATTTGTATTTTATTTGTGAGACTTGTTCCTGGTGAACTTTGGTAATGGGAGAGTAAAATATATTTTTTTATCTTACACTGTTCAAACTCGTCTGCTTATGTTGAAGTGTTTGGGATGTGTTTTTAATGATGAGACCTTGTTTTGTATTTTATCAGGCTCTCAAAAAGTATATACAAATTTGGATATAGATTTATCGGCCAACATATCGGTTATCGGCTTTCAAATATAAAGAGTTATCGGTATCGGCCAAATTTTTTATAATAGATAGTAGACCGATAGTTTTTCAAAATGATAGATATTCAGAAAGACAGACAGATGGCAATATAGACCGATAGATAAACTCTATCTCTCCTCTTCTGTTGGTATATTTTTCAGGAATATAATAACGCATCTCCTTCTGAAAGTACAGCATCCACATATCAGGAGAACATTGTGCTGCTGCGACCCAGTTTCACTCTGCCCCATATTTATTACACACACACACACACACACACACTCCGCTTCACTGTCAAACCTGTCGTCACAGCGACCTTGAGCCTCGGCTGAAGGTGTCGAGTGAAATTCAGCGCCGCTAGAAAATAGTGTCTCACCTCCTGACTGCACAGACGCGCACACACCTGCACGCGCACACACACACACACACACACACACACACACACACACACACACACACCTGCACGCATACACACACACACACACACACTCAGACAGTGTCTTAATGAGAGCTCTGCTAACACTGGAGAATTCATGTCTTGCTGACATCAGGAATGTAAATGTAACAGAAATATGCCAAATATCTTCACTGCTTGACTCTGAGTGTGTGCGTATGCACGTGTAATGTTTGTATATGCGTATTAAAATGTTTAGGCTACATATTCTGATGTGCTTGGAGTTCTAAGTGATTGCTGTAAAGTTATGTGGTTGCGGTGGTTTTCTTTGTTTAAAGATTGTATTTATTTGAATAAGACAGATCAGAGCTGACAGGAAGTGAACAGTGAGAGAAAGCATGTCACTGTACTGTACTGTGGTATTCTGATTCAATTCAAGATTATTTGTATAGCGCTTTTTACAAAACAATCATTGCAAAGCAGCTTTACATGAAATTAAGTTTCTACAATAGATTTATATATTATATATAACTTATGGCAAAATGTGGTTAATTATATGTATTGTCTGAGGGGTTGTCAATCTTGGCATCATCTCTTCTCAGGTGTTCGGTCGTCTCAGATCATTTAAGGGTTGGATCCAGACTGAAGCTCGTGTAATTCCTCGTTACCACGGGATGTTAATCAGAAACAGAGAAACAAAGAGACATAATTATCGAAGCTGTTGTTCCATCCAAGCAAAAATAATTTGTTCAAACCAAGCTAAGCATAATAATGTGCATTGGGTAAGATATAACTGCAGTACAAGATTATGAAATGCAATATATGAATGCTTGGGTAAGAGACTTTAAAGTGTCTTTAATCTAGATTTAAACAGAGAGAGTGTCTGAACCCCGAACGTTATCAGGAAGGCTATTCCAGAGTTTAGGAGCCAGATATGAAAAAGTTCTACCTTCTTTAGTATTCTGAGTGATTATCAGTGTGCTGCTGTTGTGTGCTCTCTCTCTCTCTCACACACACACACTCTCTCACTCACTCTCTCTCTCTCACACACACACACTCTCTCACTCACTCTCTCTCTCTCTCACACACACACACACACACACACACTCACTCACTCACTCACACACTCTCTCTCTCACACACACACACTCACACTCTCGCTCTCTCTCTCTCTCAAACACACACTCACACACTCTCTCTCTCTCTCTCTCTCTCTCACTCACTCACTCACTCACTCACTCACTCACTCCTCCTCACTCACTCACTCACTCATCTCACTCACTCACTCACTCACTCTCTCTCTCTCTCTCCTCTCTCTCTCTCTCTCTCTCTCTCTCTCTCTCTCTCTCTCTCTCTCTCTCTCTCTCTCTCTCTCTCTCTCTCTCTCTCTCTCTCTCTCTCTCTCTCTCTTCTCTCTCCTCTCTCTCTCTCTCTCTCTCTCAACTCTCTTCTCTCTCTCCTCTCAAACACACACTCACACTCTCTCTCTCTCTCTCAAACACACACTCACACTCTCTCTCTCTCTCTCAAACACACACTCACACTCTCTCTCTCTCTCTCAAACACACACTCACACTCTCTCTCTCTCTCTCAAACACACACTCACACACACACACACACTCACACTCTCACTCTCTCTCTCTCTCTCTCTCTCTCTCTCTCGTAGTGCATGCTGGGAGTTGGGGGTTTTTGGTGAGAGTGATTGTAGAGGCCTTTACTTTCAATATTTTCTTTTTTTTCTCCTCGCTTGACTGTCTTATAATTAGTAAAATAGATTTTTCCAGTGACGCTTGCACAGCTTTAAGATGCCGATATGGCATCTGTTCCCGTGCAAGGAACGCCGTCCCTGTCACTTTCGTATTGGGTGCAGGTGTGTACCCGACCCTGGGGTGACCGTGGAAGAGCTGCTCCTAGAGATCGGAGAGCAGGTGGGTTTTGAGAACATTATTTCGGCCTCGCGGATGAATAAAGCCATCGTTATCTTTTTAAAATCAGACTCACTGGTTAACCAGTTGACGTCTCATGACGATCAACAAACAAGAGATGGTGAAAAACAGCAAGACGAGGAGCTAGAGGAAGGAGAACAGCAAGAGGTGAGTGAGACTAATGTAACTGTTTCTAGTTGTAGCTCTGTCTCTGGAAGTGATAAAGTAGTTATTGATAAGAGTGAGGTCAAGAGTGGTGTGGAAGATGTGTGTGAAGTTAATGATGAAGCACAGGCTGAAAGTGTAGAGGAGAAGATGGATGTCTTATCTCAGTGTACTGATGATGGAAGAAGAGATGATGATCAGTGGTCAGATTTCTCAAGAGGAACTGATAAAGATATGTATTCTGTGGAACAAATAAATTATCTTCTGGACGAAACTAAAGGAAAAGCAGGTGTCGAGGTAGGTGATTTTTTTCCCTGACATTGACTGGTTTATTTCTTCTGTGACGTGGGCTTGGAAAGAGAGCAGTCTTGAGGAGCTCTCACAACAGAAGCGGTTTCGTCTTTAGAAATATATTACTGTTCTTAGACAGGGAACTAAATAATCACGATGGCTTGGCTTTTTCTTCTTTCTACTCCCTCTGCTTATGGAGATCTGGCGGGTGGGATCAATTAATGTTAATGAGGGATGAGAGAAAAAATAGTTTATTGTCAGAAATTATACGACTAATGGATTTGAGTGTTGTCTTTCTGTAAGAGACTCATAGTAGTCAAATAATGCAGTTGATTGGGGATTCTGGTACCATTCTTAGCCATGGGACTAATTGAAGTGCTGGAGTGGCTGTGCTTTTTTCTCCTAATCTTAAAGTTGACATTTTATCCAAAGATGAAGAGGTGCCAGGGAGGTTATTGGATGTAAGGGCTAACATTAGGGTTTTTTATTTCTGTTTGTGAATATCTATGCCTCTAATAATGGAGCAGATAGAGTACAGTTTTTCTCTAAATTAGGACATATTTTAAAACAACAGCAGGATGGTGATGTTATTGTTGGACACAAGACCGGAGGAGAAGAGCCTTATTCACAGTCAGCAATGGGTTTAGCCAATATTATAAAACATCTTAATTTCTCCGATGTATGGAGAGAGCATAATCTTTCAGAGCAACAGTATACTTGGATGAAAGTTAGTAACGGTAGGGTTTCTGGGGCACGTTTGGATAGATTTTATATATCACAAAATGGTAGAAGTAAGGTTTTTAATACAGCTATCATTCCAACTGCCCATAAACTTATCACAATTGAGTGTGTTTTAACTGAAATAACTCATAAGAGCTATTATTGGCATTTTTGGAAGACAAACAATTTTGTGAGAATTTTAAACTTTTTTATGGAGACCTGGAAAAGTGATAAATGCTCTTGAAAAGATTATTGAGTGGTGGGAAGTTGGTCAAGTGCACATAAGAAGTTTTTGTCAGCAATATACATCTCATTCTTCGTTAGTTTTGAAAAAGACATTAGAGGGGTTGGAAAAAGAGATTGACATTGAAAGGAGCATGAATGATAGTGTTGCTCAATCTACAGGAACTGTGGAGAACTTGGTCGGAAATGGACAATGGGTTGCTTTCTTTTAAGACACCTCAGCTGGGACGTTTTAGCAATGCTGGAAAGAAAACTATTTATGCACTGTGTGAAGGTGTCAAATCTTCATCTTCAGAGCGTGAGGGAGTCTAAATGGCAAGAGATGTTTGTGTTAAGTGCTGCTGGAGGAGCCTGTACAAACCTCTGTTGAGAAGAGAACTGGTGATTAGCAGTGGAGGATTGTGCATGGCATGATAGCCACACACACCGAGCGCACCTTGATCCAAAGCTAGGGGAGGGTTGTGTGTTTTGTGGAATATCAGAAACAGTTTTTCACTTATTTTTTAATCGTGTGAGGTTACAACAGTTATTTTATAAGTTGGAGGGGTGCTGTCAAACACTTGGGGAGGTTTGTACACCTGAAATGTTTATTTATGGACCCAAGTACAGCAGAAGTAGAAGGGAGAGTCTTATTAAATTATTTATTAGGGCAAGCCAAGATGGCTATGTGGTTGTCAAGAAAAAGTTAATTGATAAGGGCTCAACTGATGTTATTTTAATTTTAAAGGGATTAATAAAATCTCGCATTAATATAGAGTATAGTTATTACAAGTTGGTAAATAATGTGCAGGTGTTCAATCAAAAATGGGGAGTAAACCAGTGTATTTGTGAAGTTGACTATATGATTGTTTGAAGGGTCAGTTTATGGTTTTATGTTTGTATTTGTATTATATTTGTTATATTATTTTGTACACCTATATCTGTTTTATTTATGTGGGTAAAAAAAAAAAATTCTCATGATGTATTTTTGAAATTGTACTTTAGTACTAAAAGAGACCTTAAAAGTCAAAAAGTCTCGTCTAGAGGACGAGAAACACTTTCTGATGATGTGTCCCAAATATCTCAATGTGAGGGAAAGATTTCTCCCCAGATATAAAGCCCTGATCCCTTCATTTACATCATCCCAGCTCAGTGATTCTGAGAAAATGCCCTTCTTACTCGGAGAAGATGAGAACACCGCTGCACTCGCTGCTAAATATGTGTTAACCATTCACAACGTTACATGTTCAACATGATTCACCTGAAACTGACTTAATTGATCTGTTCATTTATTATAGATTTTATTTATTATTTGTGTTATTTATGTTGTTGTTGTATAAGAGAGAGAGCTACAGGCATCAGAACACGGCTGAGTTTAGAGAAAGAGTTTATCTGAAACACACACCAATATGTCAATATAGATGAAGTCAAATGGTGTGTTTCACAATTTTCCTGTCCTTTCACTTTCCTTTTGTTGACAGCTGTAACGCATTTACACAACTTTGTCACAGTTTTACTGCCGTAGTTTCAGTTACTGCTTACAAATGTACTTCGGTATTTTTGGAAACAGTATCATTGTGTTTAGACTGCCGTGACCGTAATATCAGGTTTGGTTGAAGTATCTTCGTACTTTTGGTTTACATCTCTCTCTCTCTCTCACACACACACACACGAAATAACCCGGGAAAGGTGTGTTTCCGTGTTGGCATGGCGACCAGGTCCTGCAGTAGGCTACCGGCGCGAGATCAGGCCGCGTGCTGCCATTTGCGTGCAGTTTGACTAGCTGGGACCTCGTCGTCATGGCGACGGCACACAGCATCCCAGCATCCTTCAGATCAGCGACATCATCCCAAACACACCTGACAACGTTAGCAATCACACACACACACACACACACTTGTTCCTGACTGACTTCTAATTTTATTTATTATTTTTATTTTCTTGTAATTGTTTTCTATATTATATTATGTCATTAGGATATATTTTAAACGATTTTACAGTGAGGTCACAGCGCCACCTAGTGACGAACTGCCACATGCTGCAGGCTTATTCACTATTTAGTTAATAATCTTTTCATTCTTGGATCAGCGACATTATTGATCATTTTACTCCAAACACACCTGACAGCGTTAGTAATGATAAACTCTCGTTTTTCTGTGGTGGGAATTTCTATTGACTTCTAATACTTTATTTACATTATTTGTATGTATACGTACAGGTACATCTAAAAAAATGAGAATATCATAAAAAGGGTTAATATTTTTTTCACTCAATTCAGAAAGTGAAACCCATATATTATATAGATTCATTACATAGAGTAAAAATTTCAAGCCGTTATTTCTTCTTTATGTCTCATAAAATTAGAATATTACATAAGATCAATAAAAAACGTATATTTGAAACAGAAATGTCAGGCTTCTGAACAGTATGTTCATTTCTATGCACTCAGTACTTGTTGGCATGAAGGTGATCAGTCTGTGACACTGCTCAGGTGTAATGAAGACCTAATACTGAGATATTCTGACTTTCATGAGCGGTACGCTCTAATCATCCAAACTAAAAGACTTTTGAAATGTTTCACTTTTTGAAATAAGAAACAATGAACTTTTTCACCATATTCTATTTTTTTAGATGTACCTGTACATCCGAAGACCATTTTTAAATGTGTGATTTTATAATGGCATCACAGCACCACCTAGTGACTGACTGCCACTATTTACAGTTTATTTTGTAAAAGAAAAATAATTTAATTATACAACATATAACTTATTATACCTTAAATATTTATACTTTTACAAATTCATTAATCCGAGTGCAGGACTAGTTGCATGAACTAGTGAAAGCAAAAATATGTGTATATATATACACACAAAGAATCAGCTCTTTATCATTTAAAATAAAAATTTTATATTGCATCGTTTCCATTTCTATTTAATATGCATCATATTAAAGTTATATTCCAAGAATATCTTCATCACTGTACTTTTGTATTTGAAACTATATGATTATATCAGGCAAGGTCAAATTTCCTCATCGTGTCAGCACTATTATCACATTATAATATTTATATTTCAATTATATTACCGTTCGTGTTCCAGCTGTCCACCCGAGGGACATTTAACATTGCATTACATTTGACTGGAACGCTAAATAATAAAATTATATAAAATATTAATATCTTAACTTATACCTATAAGTGTAACCTACTACCTATAAAGTAAAAATAAATCAATCCATAAGGTCCAGAGAACAGTCATAATTTCAAAAATCTATATGGATATCCAATTAAAAAAAATCTATATTTCAGAGTACCATCTAGAAAAAAAAAACACATAAAAAGGGGCTTTTGTGTTTTAACTCTTGGAATTCAATAAAACATTAAACAAGAGATGATAATAAAGTAATTAAACACAAAGGTCAGCAACACGGCCGTTACAAAAGATCACCTGGACACCGTAATTCATTCTGAAGTTTATTCGTCCCATTTCAATTAAGAATTTGAATTCATCAAAAGGCCTTATAAAGAGTTTATGGCTCGCAGAAACTCACTGATTGCTTCCAGGACACAGATTGCATCTTGGTGTGTTGTGCTGTCTTCGTCACGTCCTACAGTTCACGTCACAGGTTCAGGCCAAGGGGTACGTGGACGTAATATCAGACCATTCCGATGCCGTTAATGTTTGTGGCAACACAAAACACGGTAACGCACTGAGGTTTCGTTGGGTTTGTGGAGGGATTATGGGACAGAACGGACCTCAGGTGGTCGTTTCTTCATCTGAAATGCCGTCTCTTCATGCACAGGCATCCTTCATAGTACCTAAATCAATAGTCTGTTTCAATATCAAAAAAACATATCGGACGAGATCCTTCTGTCGATCGCTGTACAAACGTGTCACAATCTCAGCTAATCTATGACCCGGCGAACACACACACACACTCTCTCACACACAAAAACATTGTAAAATGAACAAAAACCCCAACAAATACATACATGAAAAATCAATCATGACTCCAACACAAGCAAACGATAAAAAAAGCAACAGAAAAACTGACAGTGAGACCCAGAGAGAGTCAGCCAGGGGGAAATCCCCCATAATGCTTTGGGCCTGACACGCCGTGGCCATTTGTTTCCAGTGATGTCGCCTTTCAGAGCCTTTTCGGGGGAGCGCAGATGCCCCTCAGACCCTAAAACAGCAGCACTAAGGGCGAGGGGCGGCACGAGAGAGAGAGGAGGGGGGGAGGAGGGGCTCTGGGGTCGTCCTGGAGGGGCTAGCGGTTGTTTTTGGCCGCCTCTTTAGCTGCGATGATCAGCGGCGTGAGGCTGGACAGAGGCTTGGCCACTTTTAGGAACTGATGCTGCGGGGAGAAAGAGAGAGACGTCACTTCTGCTCACCGAAGATGCATTTATTGAATCAAAGATACCGTCAAATCTGTCAAATATTGTAAGATTATAAAAATGTACATTATTTCTACTTTAATATAGTGTAACAATGTATTCCTGTGATGCACAGCTGTATTTTCAGCATCATTACTGCAGTCTTCAGTGTCACATGATCTTCAGAAATCATAATAATATACTGATTTACTAAAGATACATTTCTGATTATTCTGAATGTTGAAAAGAGCTTTATATTTTTTGAGGAAACAACGATACTTTTTTATGATTCTTTGATCATTAGAAAGTTTAAAAAGAACAATTTATTTGATTTGATATCTTTATATGTATGTGTCTTTACGGTCACTTTGGATCAATTTAATGCATCCCTCATTTCTGTCGTTCTTTCATTATAAACCTGTTTCAATGTAATGCATTAGTAAGCGCTTAATTACTGTAGTTTAATTATGTTTCCCTGTAAAAAAGCATTACTCTTAATTTGCATTAAACACTGTACAATTCTATATAAAACAACAGTAAATTTCACATTTAATGTTAAAATTTATGTTTTTGATCTAACCTTCCTAAATAATAATAAACATTTAAAACTCTCCTAATTGATGAATAAAAGTAGTTTACTTCATTTTTACATTGTAATAATTGAACAGTATAAGTTACTTGAAATGCACTTAAATCTTTTCGTGCAAAATCAACTGAATTTCTTAACCCATTTGACAAGTCTATTAAATTGGTAGTATGAAAAATGTTTTTTTTTTCATTTTTTAATGAACTGATAAATTGTTTACTTTTCATGCATCACTCAAAGTCAAAAAAATGTTGCTTGAAACAAACTGTTTTACGCTGGTTCCCAAGGCAACATTTGAATTGAATTTAAACACAATACAAAGATTAATTAAACATTGATACTGGAAGCTCATTTTGATTAATAAGTCTAGAGGGAAAAACACACACACACACACACACCTGTAAGAGCTCCTTGGCAGAGTCTCTCTTCTCCACGTCCATCTCCAGACAGCGGTTTAAGAAATCCCGAAACACGGACGAGAGTTTCTCTGGGTTCTGCAGCTCCGGCGTTCCATTGGTGGCGATGAGATACAGAGCCTGGACAACAGCAGGGGTTAAAGGTCACACCGAAATCATCCACATCAACTACAGCATCAGCTCCTTTCATTTAAAAAATACATCATCGTGATCCAATGGAAATCTATATAAAACCATCCAGAGGTTTCTGAAAATATACGAACAGGTAAACTGCTCATTGTTCAATGTTTGAACAATCAATTCAAATCAGGAACATGTATATTATTTAAATAATTTTAGTCCATAAGTATATTTCAGCATTTTGAGATGATTTTTCTAGATTTTGCAACGCTATTTATTAGTCTTGGACTGAAGGGATTTCTAAATTCCATGTTTATTAAAACATTTTGTGACATATTATTGTTTTAAACCCTGTATTGTCTTAACACATATGACATTTGATTTTGTGTTTTTCATGTGCAATTACTGCAAAACACTGTTTTCACCATGGTTTTGTCTTTTGTGTTTTTTATACATGGTACCACTGTAATACCATAGTTATTGGAAACCCATAGTACTGCTAATAATGCCATAGTTCATACATACATATATATATATATATCTCATGATCATCAAGAATCAGGAACTGAGTGTGGTTAGAAGGCTTTATTCTCACCCTCAGAGGGTTTTCGTTGAGGTACGGCGGCTCGCCCTCGATCATCTCGATAGCCATGATGCCCAGGGACCAGATGTCCACTTTGGGCCCGTAGGCCTTGCGGGTCACCACCTCCGGCGCCATCCAGTATGGCGTCCCAACCATGGTGCTCCGCTTGCTCTGTTCAGGAGTGATCTGAGCGCAGAAGCCGAAATCAGCTGAGAGAGAGAGAGAAAGACAGAGAGAGGGAGGGAGGGAGAGAGAGAGGGAGATGGTGAGATGGAGAGAGAGAGAGAGAGAGAGAGAGGGGGAGAGAGACGGAGAGAGAGACAGACAGAGAGAGAGAGAGAGGGGGAGAGAGAGGGAGAGAGAGAGACAGACAGAGAGAGAGAGCAAGAGAGACAGAGAGATGGAGGGAGAGAGGGAGAGAGAGAGAGAGACGGAGAGAGAGAGAGAGACACACACAGAGAGGGAGAGAGAGCACGAGAGAGAGAGAGAGACACACAGAGAGAGAGAGAGTGACAGAGAGAGAGAGAGGGATGTTAGACTGTTAAATAAACTGA
>CM049824.1:3252500-3405000 GCA_027422435.1 Schizopygopsis pylzovi
AGAAAACACTGATCTAGGTGACGTATGTGTGAGAAACATTGAGAAATGTTATAGTGTCACAGAGCCTGAAGAAAACACTGATCTAGGTGACGTATGTGTGAGAAACACTGAGAAATGTTATAGTGTCACAGAGCCTGAAGAAAACACTGATCTAGGTGACGTATGTGTGAGAAACATTGAGAAATGTTATAGTGTCACAGAGCCTGAAGAAAACACTGATCTAGGTGACGTATGTGTGAGAAACATTGAGAAATGTTATAGTGTCACAGAGCCTGAAGAAAACACTGATCTAGGTGACGTATGTGTGAGAAACATTGAGAAATGTTATAGTGTCACAGAGCCTGAAGAAAACACTGATCTAGGTGACGTATGTGTGAGAAACACTGAGAAATGTTATAGTGTCACAGAGCCTGAAGAAAACACTGATCTAGGTGACGTATGTGAGAGAAACATTGAGAAATGTTATAGTGTCACAGAGCCTGAAGAAAACACTGATCTAGGTGACGTATGTGTGAGAAACATTGAGAAATGTTATAGTGTCACAGAGTCTGAAGAAAACACTGATCTAGGTGACGTATGTGTGAGAAACACTGAGAAATGTTATAGTGTCACAGAGCCTGAAGAAAACACTGATCTAGGTGACGTATGTGTGAGAAACATTGAGAAATGTTATAGTGTCACAGAGCCTGAAGAAAACACTGATCTAGGTGACGTATGTGTGAGAAACATTGAGAAATGTTATAGTGTCACAGAGTCTGAAGAAAACACTGATCTAGGTGACGTATGTGTGAGAAACACTGAGAAATGTTATAGTGTCACAGAGCCTGAAGAAAACACTGATCTAGGTGACGTATGTGTGAGAAACATTGAGAAATGTTATAGTGTCACAGAGTCTGAAGAAAACACTGATCTAGGTGACGTATGTGTGTGAAACACTGAGAAACGTTATAGTGTCACAGAGCCTGAAGAAAACACTGATCTAGGTGACGTATGTGTGAGAAACATTGAGAAATGTTATAGTGTCACAGAGTCTGAAGAAAACACTGATCTAGGTGACGTATGTGTGAGAAACATTGAGAAATGTTATAGTGTCACAGAGTCTGAAGAAAACACTGATCTAGGTGACGTATGTGTGAGACACATTGAGAAATGTTATAGTGTCACAGAGCCTGAAGAAAACACTGATCTAGGTGACGTATGTGTGAGAAACATTGAGAAATGTTATAGTGTCACAGAGTCTGAAGAAAACACTGATCTAGGTGACGTATGTGTGAGAAACATTGAGAAATGTTATAGTGTCACAGAGTCTGAAGAAAACACTGATCTAGGTGACGTATGTGTGAGAAACACTGAGAAACGTTATAGTGTCACAGAGCCTGAAGAAAACACTGATCTAGGTGACGTATGTGTGAGAAACATTGAGAAATGTTATAGTGTCACAGAGCCTGAAGAAAACACTGATCTAGGTGACGTATGTGTGAGAAACATTGAGAAATGTTATAGTGTCACAGAGCCTGAAGAAAACACTGATCTAGGTGACGTATGTGTGAGAAACATTGAGAAATGTTATAGTGTCACAGAGTCTGAAGAAAACACTGATCTAGGTGACGTATGTGTGAGAAACACTGAGAAACGTTATAGTGTCACAGAGCCTGAAGAAAACACTGATCTAGGTGACGTATGTGTGAGAAACACTGAGAAACGTTATAGTGTCACAGAGCCTGAAGAAAACACTGATCTAGGTGACGTATGTGTGAGAAACATTGAGAAATGTTATAGTGTCACAGAGCCTGAAGAAAACACTGATCTAGGTGACGTATGTGTGAGAAACATTGAGAAATGTTATAGTGTCACAGAGTCTGAAGAAAACACTGATCTAGGTGACGTATGTGTGAGAAACATTGAGAAACGTTATAGTGTCACAGAGCCTGAAGAAAACACTGATCTAGGTGACGTATGTGTGAGAAACACTGAGAAATGTTATAGTGTCACAGAGCCTGAAGAAAACACTGATCTAGGTGACGTATGTGTCCGAAACATTGAGAAACGTTATAGTGTCACAGAGCCTGAAGAAAACACTGATCTAGGTGACGTATGTGTGAGAAACATTGAGAAACGTTATAGTGTCACAGAGCCTGAAGAAAACACTGATCTAGGTGACGTATGTGTGAGAAACATTGAGAAATGTTATAGTGTCACAGAGCCTGAAGAAAACACTGATCTAGGTGACGTATGTGTGAGAAACATTGAGAAATGTTATAGTGTCACAGAGCCTGAAGAAAACACTGATCTAGGTGACGTATGTGTGAGAAACATTGAGAAATGTTATAGTGTCACAGAGCCTGAAGAAAACACTGATCTAGGTGACGTATGTGTCCGAAACATTGAGAAACGTTATAGTGTCACAGAGCCTGAAGAAAACACTGATCTAGGTGACGTATGTGTGAGAAACATTGAGAAACGTTATAGTGTCACAGAGCCTGAAGAAAACACTGATCTAGGTGACGTATGTGTGAGAAACATTGAGAAATGTTATAGTGTCACAGAGCCTGAAGAAAACACTGATCTAGGTGACGTATGTGTGAGAAACATTGAGAAATGTTATAGTGTCACAGAGCCTGAAGAAAACACTGATCTAGGTGACGTATGTGTGAGAAACATTGAGAAATGTTATAGTGTCACAGAGCCAGAAGAAAACACTGATCTAGGTGACGTATGTGTGAGAAACATTGAGAAACGTTATAGCGTCACAGAGCCTGAAGAAAACACTGATCTAGGAGACGTATGTGTGAGAAACATTGAGAAATGTTATAGTGTCACAGAGCCTGAAGAAAACACTGATCTAGGTGACGTATGTGTGAGAAACATTGAGAAATGTTATAGTGTCACAGAGTCTGAAGAAAACACTGATCTAGGTGACGTATGTGTGAGAAACATTGAGAAACGTTATAGTGTCACAGAGCCTGAAGAAAACACTGATCTAGGTGACGTATGTGTGAGAAACTGTGATAAATGTTATAGTGTCACAGAGCCTGAAGAAAACACTGATCTAGGTGACGTATGTGTCCGAAACATTGAGAAACGTTATAGTGTCACAGAGCCTGAAGAAAACACTGATCTAGGTGACGTATGTGTGAGAAACATTGAGAAACGTTATAGTGTCACAGAGCCTGAAGAAAACACTGATCTAGGTGACGTATGTGTGAGAAACATTGAGAAATGTTATAGTGTCACAGAGCCTGAAGAAAACACTGATCTAGGTGACGTATGTGTGAGAAACATTGAGAAATGTTATAGTGTCACAGAGCCTGAAGAAAACACTGATCTAGGTGACGTATGTGTGAGAAACATTGAGAAATGTTATAGTGTCACAGAGCCTGAAGAAAACACTGATCTAGGTGACGTATGTGTCCGAAACATTGAGAAACGTTATAGTGTCACAGAGCCTGAAGAAAACACTGATCTAGGTGACGTATGTGTGAGAAACATTGAGAAACGTTATAGTGTCACAGAGCCTGAAGAAAACACTGATCTAGGTGACGTATGTGTGAGAAACATTGAGAAATGTTATAGTGTCACAGAGCCTGAAGAAAACACTGATCTAGGTGACGTATGTGTGAGAAACATTGAGAAATGTTATAGTGTCACAGAGCCTGAAGAAAACACTGATCTAGGTGACGTATGTGTGAGAAACATTGAGAAATGTTATAGTGTCACAGAGCCAGAAGAAAACACTGATCTAGGTGACGTATGTGTGAGAAACATTGAGAAACGTTATAGCGTCACAGAGCCTGAAGAAAACACTGATCTAGGAGACGTATGTGTGAGAAACATTGAGAAATGTTATAGTGTCACAGAGCCTGAAGAAAACACTGATCTAGGTGACGTATGTGTGAGAAACATTGAGAAATGTTATAGTGTCACAGAGCCTGAAGAAAACACTGATCTAGGTGACGTATGTGAGAGAAACATTGAGAAATGTTATAGTGTCACAGAGTCTGAAGAAAACACTGATCTAGGTGACGTATGTGTGAGAAACACTGAGAAATGTTATAGTGTCACAGAGTCTGAAGAAAACACTGATCTAGGTGACGTATGTGTGAGAAACACTGAGAAATGTTATAGTGTCACAGAGTCTGAAGAAAACACTGATCTAGGTGACGTATGTGTGAGAAACACTGAGAAATGTTATAGTGTCACAGAGTCTGAAGAAAACACTGATCTAGGTGACGTATGTGAGAGAAACATTGAGAAATGTTATAGTGTCACAGAGCCTGAAGAAAACACTGATCTAGGTGACGTATGTGTGAGAAACACTGAGAAATGTTATAGTGTCACAGAGCCTGAAGAAAACACTGATCTAGGTGACGTATGTGTGAGAAACATTGAGAAATGTTATAGTGTCACAGAGCCTGAAGAAAACACTGATCTAGGTGACGTATGTGTGAGAAACATTGAGAAATGTTATAGTGTCACAGAGCCTGAAGAAAACACTGATCTAGGTGACGTATGTGTGAGAAACATTGAGAAATGTTATAGTGTCACAGAGTCTGAAGAAAACACTGATCTAGGTGACGTATGTGTGAGAAACATTGAGAAATGTTATAGTGTCACAGAGTCTGAAGAAAACACTGATCTAGGTGACGTATGTGTGAGAAACATTGAGAAATGTTATAGTGTCACAGAGTCTGAAGAAAACACTGATCTAGGTGACGTATGTGTGAGAAACATTGAGAAACGTTATAGTGTCACAGAGTCTGAAGAAAACACTGATCTAGGTGACGTATGTGTGAGAAACATTGAGAAATGTTATAGTGTCACAGAGCCTGAAGAAAACACTGATCTAGGTGACGTATGTGTGAGAAACATTGAGAAATGTTATAGTGTCACAGAGTCTGAAGAAAACACTGATCTAGGTGACGTATGTGTGAGAAACATTGAGAAACGTTATAGTGTCACAGAGCCTGAAGAAAACACTGATCTAGGTGACGTATGTGTGAGAAACATTGAGAAATGTTATAGTGTCACAGAGCCTGAAGAAAACACTGATCTAGGTGACGTATGTGTGAGAAACATTGAGAAATGTTATAGTGTCACAGAGCCTGAAGAAAACACTGATCTAGGTGACGTATGTGTGAGAAACATTGAGAAATGTTATAGTGTCACAGAGTCTGAAGAAAACACTGATCTAGGTGACGTATGTGTGAGAAACATTGAGAAATGTTATAGTGTCACAGAGCCTGAAGAAAACACTGATCTAGGTGACGTATGTGTGAGAAACATTGAGAAATGTTATAGTGTCACAGAGCCTGAAGAAAACACTGATCTAGGTGACGTATGTGTGAGAAACGTTAGTCTCACCTCTTGTCCCGTGGCGATGTCTATGGCTGTGTAGACGGTTCCAGACGCCCTGATGAGGGAAGAATATGAAGATGAGGATAGTTTAAAGATTTGTTTGGGATTCGGCATACATAATAAATGTCCGTTATGAATCTCACCCCTGGCCAATCTTCTCAAATCGCGTGTACTTCTTCTTCGGGTCGCCCACGCTGACTATACTTCCTGCGGAGTGAAGGGCACACGTTATTTTAAGAGCTAAGAAACACTACCAAAAAATGAAAACTTAAGAGACGCAGGCAGACAAAAAGGCAGCTGTTTAAAAGACAAAACATAAGAAGGAAAATGTAGTGTTTCAGGGTTTATGAAAGAGCTGCATAATCAATAAACACTGAGATGACCTTGTGAATTAAATATAAAAGATTACGCAGACGGCCTTAAACAATGGTATATGCAAAAAAAGACATAACATGTAACATAAGTAAATTAATAAATATTATTATACTGTAAAAAAAACTTTGAGAATGAAAATAGAATACATTTTTAATGATATGTGTTACTTGCCATTTCTTTGCAATGTATTGCCAGAATTGATTAGTAATTACAGAGTAAACAATTGTTTATGCACATTGTTTTCAATCTGGTAATTTAAAGTCATTTTTACTGTTATGCTATTTATTTTATTGCAATGAGAAATATATACTTAATTATAAAGTTTATAATAAAAATATATTTAAGCAAATATATATTTTCCTTTAAGGATTATATAAAAATGTATATTATACAGGTAAACAATCTACTACAATAATATGTTGGTTTTATTGATTTAATTTTATATTAATTTATTTGTATATTTAATTTGATCAAAGTAGCTGGGTTCTCTGATGCTTCAGGCATCGCTGGCTAGTTCTTTTAGTCTATTATTATGCCTTTGTTAAATATATATCATGTTGCGGTTTTAAATGGATGCAAATAAGCAGCTGGAGATTGTGAGGATAAACTGAATCGTTGCTCTCACAGTGGTCACATATAAGAAGAGAGATGCTCAGCTATAAGACTCGATCGTCTCAGTTACTCAAACACTCATGAACTGAGACCAGACTTCAGTCCCACGCATGCAAACGAGAGAGAGAGGAGAGGGGGGGGTCGCTAAAGCTTTAGGAAAAGACAGATTTACAGGCAGTGGGGCTGGGAAAACACAGAAAGGAAGGAGGCCGGGGTCTTCAATTCAGGGAAAGACAGAAACGTCTTCATTTTGACGTGTAGCCCAGCAACTATTGATGAACGGACGTTTTGAGGATGACAAATCTTTGGCCGAGAGGGGCCTGAGGTGACAGAGACACACTGGATGACTGCAGCAGCATCCCGTTCTTACCAGCAGACGGAGATCTGAGCACGTCTGGAGCGCATGGGGTTTTTAATAAGATACAGGTTCTTAGAAAGTCATGCATCTCAAACTAGATGACTGCCAAACAATAACAATGCATGTCAAATAAAACTAGAATGACAGCAAAATAATGCAACACAAAAAATAAGCATTGCATGAACGACTCAATCAAGAGATACAAGCAGGTTCTCCAGAAAATAAACACATCATACATATTTGATATGTCAGGAATAATGTGCAGTCAGCCGGTCATTAATATAAAATAAACCTTGACGGGGTGATCTGGGGTTTATTTAGCAATAATGTCTTGCTGACTGCACATGATCCTGCTTATTACAGGGCTACTCACTAAATAAATAAACAATTGGACATTAAATATTGAAATATGTAAATTATTATATCACATGGGGTGAAAAAGAGACCTGAAGAGAGACACGAAGCTAGCACAAATACTCTAAATCTAATATAAATTCATCATTAATACATATTTTATTATTGTCATCTGCCACTTTTGTAAGATACACTAATCAAAACAGAAGTCTCTTCTCACCAAGGTTGCATTTATTTGATCAAAACTGTTTAGTAAGAATTGTGTTAAAATAGTAAAAGAATGTGATATTATTATAAATGAAAAAAAGTGTTTTCTATGTGAATATATGTTCAAATGTAATTCAAATGTGATGTAATCTGTATTTTCAGCATCATTACTGCAGTCTTCAGTGTCACATGATCTTCAGAAATCATTATAATATTCTGATTTACTGAACATTTCTGATTATTATCAATTTCATATTTTGAGGAAACGTGATACATTTGATTTTTCCCGATTCTTTGATGAATAGAAAGTTCAAAACAAAAGCATTTATTTGAAATCTTTTGTAACATTATAAATGTATTTACTGTCACTTTTGATCAATTTAATGCATCCATGCTGAATAAAAGTATTAATTTCTTATAAAAAAACCTCACTGAGCCCCAACACATCACTCACTCACAATGGGCTCCAGAAACATGACCTCTGACCCTTGAAGGACACTTACGCAGTTTCTCGAGTATCTCCTCGTCGCTCATCTTCTTCTTGCGTGTTTTGTCGGTGGAGGGTGGAGGGGTGTTGGAGTTGGTGTTGGTGGTGCTGGCTGTGGCGGAGGTGGTGGAGGGTGTGGGGGTGGGACTGGCGTCGTCAGCGGTCGTGTCAGTGATGGGCGATGTAGCGGCGTCTTTGGTGGAGAGCGGAGGAGGAAGAGGGTCAATAACGGAGCGCGTGTAGATCTGTGGGGTGGAGACACGGATGGAATATCAATATATTTAATATCTAAATTAAATTAAAACGTTAAGTTAAATAAAATCAATAGATTAAATAAAGTGAAATAAAATAAAAAATAATTAAATTAAAATTAAAATCATAAATATAAATAATATCAAACATATATATATAAAATAAAAATATTAGGTAAATAGAAAATAGAATAAAAATAATATATAATAAAAAGAGTGACACAAAATTAAAAATAAAAGTAGAAAAATAAAACAAACATACATATATACACACATATATATATATATGATCTATGTATATCTATACATATAGATATATATGATAAGGGTCAATTTTTTTTTTTATTGATCTGAATAAATAAAATCTGAATAAGTAAGCTTTCCATTGATGTTAGGTTTATTAGGATAATACAATATTTGGCTGATATAAAGCTATTTAAAAATCTGTAATCTGATGGTGCAAAAAAATCTAAATATTGAGAAAATCACCTTTAAAGTTGTCCAAATGATCTTTAATTAATATCCTAATGATTTTTGGCATAAAAGAAAAAGCTGTAAAGGCTATTGCTCCATATATAGATATATACACACACATACATGCATGTATATATATTAAACAAATAAACTAGATGTATAAAATAAGCCATGCGTAGTCTCCAGTCCAGATGATTGACCGTAGGACACAGTATCAGACCACATGGAGCCCAAACGGAGCGATGGATGATTCACTACACATTCTGGGAAAGGACCGGCCGGTACCCACAGACACAATAAAACACGGCTTCCCGCACAGCTCGGTCTGAAGTGACTCAAGTGAATATAATTCTGTCCTCAGACCTTCACAAGCTGAACAAAACCCTCAAGATTTCTGCTCTCTGGAGTTTAATCTGCTTCAACAGAACCACATCGCTCTGACACATATAAAGTTTCCTGCGCTTTTCTTAGAAGACTACTTCACAACGCTGGGGCTGGGCTTGTGTTCTTTCATTCATTTAGGAGACAAGAACAGAGCATAAACAAGCAGCACAGAGCTGAAGTGCAGCCCGATGTTGATTGATTACAGTGATCAGTGTTGTGGGGTAACGAATTACAAGTAACACGAGTTATGTAATAATATTACTTTTTTCAAGTAACTAGTAAAGTAACGCATTACTTTTTAACTTACTAGAAAATATCTGAGTAACTTTTTCAAAAAACAACAGTGCGCTGAACATGATCTTACTGTAGATCTAATCTAGACTAAATATGAATGTGTATTAATTCATCACTCACAAAAAACAGATTCAGTATTCATCAAAATGAATTAAAACAGTGAAATACAAACTCAGAATATGACGCAAACCTGCAATAATTAAATATGATAAACAACACAAATATATCTAATCTCATTTTATTAACCGATGTGTTTGCTGCTGACCTTTGATGATCCAGTTCAACCATAATAATAAGAACAAATGACTTTAGATAAACTAACATTGATTTTTATTTCTGAAGAGTGTTGAACTTCTTCTGTGTTCTTCTGTACAGACGTGATTTACTCGTCCTTCAGTCTGAGGTTTATTCATTACACTTTTTGGTGTGAAAGGCTTTTATATTTGCTATAAATATAACTTATTATATTAAAAACAAACAATCAAACCCTGCTCATATTTAAAAAGTAACCCGAAAGTAACGCAAATGTAATGTAACGCATTACTTTCCATAAAAAGTAACTAAGTAACTATGTAATGAATTTAGCTCATAAATCACACATTCACAGAGAGTGCAGTTCTTTACCAGCAGCTGTGTGTGTGAAGGGTTAATAAAACAGTACAATATGAACCGAGACATTAAGACATCAATGAAATAAATACATTTGTCTGAAGAGGTTTTCGTTTTTTACTGAGACACACCTTAGTGTTTTATTCTGAACTAAAACTATTAACATTTGTATTTAATTTACATTGAACCAATTAAATAAAAAACCAACTGTAATAAAATACAACATATGTCAGTAAAACTAAAATGAAGAATATATATAAAAAACACACACACATACATATAAATAATATGAAATAAAACTAATGAAGTAAATGAAATCTCAAATAAAATTAATTTAAATTGTAAACTGATGAAAGCTACTTCAAAATAGTATTACAAATAGTAATAATTATTATTATTATAATAATAAAAAATAATACAATAGCATATAAAAAATACCAAAGTAACAATTAGAGTTGAGCCGGATACTCGGCTGAAACGAGTATCCGGTACGGATAAAGCACTTTTGCCGAGTACGAGTATCATACGAGTAATACAAGTCAATATCTGTGCTCGGATTGAATACAAATTCTCATTGGGAAGCTGACTGTGTCTGCGTTCTGTGATAGGCTAGTCACAGCGCCCCTCTCCTACACACATACAGGTTTAGGGGCCGCTCACATATCGCGTCTTATGCGTGCTCAAGTTCGTTATTTCAAATGTAGAAGCGCGGTATGCGCGCTCATAATGGAAGCGACGCGCTCGTTTTTTCCAGGCGCGTCCGCACCGCATCGAGATAAAAACATCTCAACTTTTCAGAATGCCGCAAGTGCACCGCACCTTCTTGTAACGGAGAGCGAAACTGATGGTTGCTTAGCAACGACAAATGCCTCCGGAGCGCAACTGCCCGAGTGCTTTGGAAAAAAAGGAGAAAGCAGCGCGCCTAGCGTTTTTAGGCGCGATATGTGAACGACCCCTATTGTGTTGCTGTGTCCCGCTCTGCTCACTCACACACAGAACACTGAGAAGAGAAGAGAACAGCGCGCTCTCTCTCTCTGTCTCTCCCTCAGTCACTCAGGTTCGCAGGTTTTTTCCGTTAACGTTTAGGGTTTCTTCAGTTTCAGGTTTGTTTTTTACTTTGGTTTGTAGTACTTACTTATTAACCAGTAGAATTTTGGTAAACGTGGGGTTTGTTCAGACGTGGTGCTTGGTAGAATGCAAATTTTTTTTTCTTTTTTAAACCTTTTAAACCAAGAGAGTGTCTGACACTTTCTTGCTGTATTTCATAAAAAAAAAAGGTAGTGGTGGTATAAAACTATATTACAAATGAATTAGCTACACACACACATACCTGGTGTAAAAAAATAATTAAAAAAAAAGAACCAAAAAAAAAAAAAAATCACACTGATCATAAAAAAATTAAAAGTTAAAAAAAGAAAGTTATGTTGAGATGAAAACTCTTGTTCATTACATTTTACTTCATAATTGCAACCGCATGTGTTGTATTCATTGTTGCAAAACTTGTTCTGTATATAGTTCGTTTGTTATCGTGATCAAAACCATTGATCTGAAGCTTAATACTGATGCTGTCATGTAAATAGTTTTCTAATCAGCAATAAATATAACAATTTCTGATCAACCCATATCAATTGCATGCTTAAAATAACATACCGGTTAAAGCCCCGCCCATTTCAAGACAACCCGACCCACTTCCAGGTTAAATCCCGCCCACTTCCGGGTTAGGCCCCGCCCAGTCCGAGTACGGATACAGATACAGATAATTCATATGGTTAACAGATACAGATACAGATACAGATAATGCTGTACTCGCTCATCCCTAGTAACAATGTTTCTAAGATTCAAAATGAAGTGTTCTCATCATAATTTGTTCTGCTTGGAAAGAATAATCAAAACTACAGTAATAAAAATAAAGTCCTTTAGGGATAATTTTTGATTAAATAAAAAAGTCCCAATACATTTTTGCAAAACAAATTTGCACACTAAACCACACTCAAACATTCCAGATTTATTTCTCTACTTTTCTCAGAACCAAGATTATTGTTCTATATTTTTCAGTGACTGAGTGAAATGATCAATATTTATCCTGTGTTTACCCTATAATATTTCATTCTAATTTTGCAATTTTTTAGTAAACACTGTAGCATGAGCTCAAAGTTCACAGACATGCCCTACATGCCCTGTGTCCAATATAGCCGTGAGAAGCAGCATAATGCGCGCGCGCGTGTGTGTGTGTGTGTGTGTGTGTGTGTGTGTGCGCATGCGTGCGTGTGCGCGTGTGTGTGTCTGTGCGTGAGAACACATTACAGGACATCATTCATCTCCTCTGACCTAATGAGTGTGAAACCCCTTCACATCAAAACAACACATGAATGAGTGCAGATGGAGCATCTTTAATCATCCGGGCGCCTCGAAGCCCACCAGGCCTGATCCCGTGATCTCCAGACACACACACACACACACACACACACACACACACACACACACACACACACACACACACACACACACACACACACACACACACACACACACACACACACACACACACACACACACACACACACACACACACACACACACTCCTGCAATAAAGCTCCAGTCACCGACCCGCTGCTCTGAACACATGCATATTTATTCGGTAATTACAGGTTAGCTTGGAGGCGTCTCGAGTCAGAAAACTCATTATTCCAGACGCATCTGCATCTGCCAGCCAACACCCAAACGACTGAAAACACCTCACAACTGCCTGTCTAACCAACCACAATAACCAACTAACTACCAAAACTGAAACAAAACTATTTTTTAAATAAAAGCCAATTCAAATTATTATTAAAAACTATACTTGTGCATAAATAAAACTAACATAAAACTGCTACTAACCATCTCACAATCACTCAGAACACATTAGAAACTGCCGAGCGACCCATATAATGGATCATAAACACCACAGCAAACACTTTGCCTCGTTCATGTCACCCAAATCTGATTCTGTCCGATCTAGACGGCTGACTGTCCACACAGGGTATCGTAACTGTTCATATCAGATGTGTCCATACGCGTTCTTTCGTTTTACATAATGTACAGCAACAAAAACAGCAATACAGATGCTGTCTAATGTCATGACAACATGATGCCGTCGCGCTGGATTATTATTATTATGGATTTTGTCTTATGAGGCAGCGGCAGAAATGCAGGAAGCTGGAATGTGCGGCTTTATGTGCCAATGTGCCATCTCCACTGGTTTCAACACTCAAAGAGCTTCACAACAACACAAGCTTGCTTCTGCAAAGACTTTCATTTTGTTTTCTACAAAACGTGACGTGAAAACATGAAAAAGCTAGGCTAAATCCGATCGGAGCGGTCAGACTGAAACGGATTTCCAGAAATGGTTTTGAATTGGATTCCAAACCACATATGAATGTAGCTCGAAACGGATTTGCACAAATCAGATTTCATGTAGTTCGTTCAGACTTTCTAAATATGATCGGATTTCAATCGGATTTGGGTTGACAGTCTGACGAGGCTTTTATTTCTAGCAACTGCCTAGCAACCATGCAAAATTCCTTAGCAACCACCTGGCAACTACCAAAACATAAGACAAGATAAAATAACTAAACTAAAAATAAATTAAACTTACATAGCAATATAAAAAAAAACTCATAAAAATACACAAAGCACATAACGATATTGTTAAAAATAATAATAATACTAAATAAAAAAAATAAAATAAAAAAAATTTGAAGCACTAAAACTACTAACTGGAAATAAATAAAAACTTAAATTGAAAAAAAAAAAAAAAAAAAAAACCTATATAGTAATATTTAACATATTACAAAAAATTAAATAATAAGCTAGCAACTTCGTAAAACACCTTAACAACCACCCAAATATTAGGCCTACATTAAAAAATGTAATGTAAAACTTAACTTAATTTTTTTATTTCCCGTAAGCATTTAAGGCGACATCTCAAAATGAGTATTTCTATTTTATTTTACACACATTATTTTATTTTTCTATTATTTCCACTTAGTGTTCTTTTCCTTTTCCATTTCTTGACTAAATGAAAGGATAATGTTGTCATACCTATAAAGCACACTGAACTCAATCCGAGAGCATAACTGAGAGAATACTTACGTTCATTAAACTTAAACCAAATTAAATTAGAACTGTTGCCTCGTCAAAATAACTGCAACAAGTTTAATTTGCCTAAAACACTAAAATTACTAAACGGAAATAAAAAACAAAACTGAATTAAAACTAAATCTAGTAATATTTAAACACAAATTTACAAAAAACTACACTAAAATGATTAAAGATTTACAAAAAGTAATTATAAATAATAATTGAATAAATAATAACTCATTATAAAAACTATACTAGTATTTAAAAAGATATACACCCAGGAAAACGCTTAAAACACCTCAGCAACTGCTCATTATCTCGTAATTAAATACTCACAGATTTGGTGTGTTCAGGACGGGGTGCGATGATGGGTGGAGGCGTGGCTTCATCCTCATCTTCATCCTCATCCTCATCCTCTTCCTCATCCTCTTCCTCTGAGACTTTGGCCACGGCGGGGGTCTCGGAAACGGTCTTGGTGTTCTGCGGAGCGTGAAACAAGCCGAGCAGGAGGTGAGGCCGACCGACTGACATCACAACATGAGTGCAAAACAAACCCAACGCCGACATGCCAACCGCACTCCACCCTCACCTGCTGACCCGATACACCCAAAATAAAACTTCACCACTCCCCATCCCGCTTCACATCTAACCTGATTCGGTCTGAGCTACGGCTAAAGCACGACTCGGCAGGAGAACTGGATGAAAAAGATGCTGATTCACAGTGCAGAGAGAGAGAGAGATGAACCCACTGGCACTGCCTGGAGTGGCTGGCATCACTTCTGTCCTTCTGTTGAGTGGGCAGCTCTTACGGGACTCTGTCACCTTGTTGTTCACTGCATCCCCCCCCCCCCTCCCTCCTCCCAGTTTCAGCTCTCGGTTCCCTCCTCTCTCTCTCGCACGTCCCCCCCAGCAAACCTCCTCCCGCCCCATCCTCGGTCAATCTGTCGCCTGAGCCGAGAGGACATTTGTTCATATTCACCTCCTGACCTCAAACGCTTCTCTGCGTGTCACAGATAAAACTGGAAAACAGTCACAATGACTCACCACTGCGTTTGTAGAGCTGTAGTTATCCACACCTTTATCTGAAATTAAAAACAGACGAATGAGAAAGACATACAGTAGATCTAATTGACAGACACCACCTTATGGGTATTATTTTTTCAACTGCTGATTTATAAAGGGTTCAATGGCTGATATAAAGCCACTAATAAAAGTTATACATATGTGTGCGTGTATGAGTGTGTGTGTGTGTGTGTGTGTGTGTGTGTGTGGGCATGTTTATGTGGTTTATGAGGACACAAATTTGTATAATGACATGGGTATGACATAGGTATTACAAGGAGAAGGTGATTTATGAGGACATTTTCAGTGTCCCCATAATTTAAAACGCTTATAAATCATACAGAGTGAGTTTTTTTGGGGGGAAAATAGAAATGCACCGTCTCCTGTGAGGGCTAAGTTTAGGTGTAGGGTAGGTGTAGGGCAATAGCACATACAGCTTGTACAGTATAAAAACCATTACGCCTATGGAAAGTCCCCGTAAACCATAAAAAACAACATGTGTGTGTGTGTGTGTGTGTGTGTGTGTGTGAGTGTGTGTGTGTGTGTGTGTGTGTGTGTGTGCGTGTGTGTGTGTGTGTGTGTGTTTACATTGACACTATACACTACATATTGTTTATATATTTTTTATTACATATATTTGTAACTTTTCTTTTACGGAAGTGAGTGTCACCTGTAAAGCTCATGTATTTCTGGCTGTTGGTCGTTTCTTTAGAGTCGTAGAATTTAAGCACGTCCAGAACGGCCTGAGGATTCTTCTTCTGCTCGAGTTTGGTGATGTTGGACGTCTGGAGTAACCGTGCCCACTGCTCGGGCATGCCCTACGCAGAGAGCCACAAAAACAAGCACTGAAGACGGTGTAAGCCACGGTAATCAGTTTGTACAGTCACACAGAACCAGTGTTGTGTTACTTTCAAAAAGTTATTAATTACAGTTACTAATTACTTCATCAATGTTGTATTTAAATTATTTGACTAATTATTCCGTCTGAAAAGTAACTTAGTTACTAAACAAGTAATAGAGCTTAATCTGTTATAATATAAACCTTAATAGAAATTAAACTCTTTATTCTTTCTATTTGAGTCAAACATATAATAGTTTAGCCTTTTAGCTTTAAAACAACTGTAATACTTGAACTTTTTTATAAAAAAATTGAACCCTCTTTGGTTAACAAATATAAATATTCTGCAAAATATCTGAATAACAAAAAAGCTTAACAGTTAACCCTTTACGATTTCTGTCAAATTAGCCTAAAACGCCTAAAAAAGGCATACCCAAAGTAAATTGCATGCTGTTCTTGGGTCATTTGGATGATATGCATGGTGTTGGTCTCCTTTGAAAGGTTTGTTTCTCAACAGTCAGAATCACTGTAAGTCTTACTGATATTGAGTAATAGCACTTTGAATACACTAAAAAAAGAAAAAGATTATTCCGCCTGCATTTTTTGTGTAAATAGAAGCCTGCAGATGACTATAGCTGGGATGTATGAGCTGGAAAATACATTGGGATCACAGAATGAAGCCTTACCAAGCCAAATTTACCATTTGATAAACAATATATTAGAAAATTAGTGTTTTACATATGTTTATCTAATTTTATGTCTTGACGCTTCCAAAAAAAGTACACTTGGGAGACTCCAAACGACGCTTTGTAACAACGACACACACAATGCTGTAATTCTTGAATGCTTTAATGTACAGTCATCATTTTGGGCTCTAATGAAAGGTTACACTTAGAGATATTCAATTTCTCATCCAGATTCACTGTCAATAATTACTGACACATAGTAACTGAAGCATAAACACATTATAGTGACATTTATTTATAGAATCCAAAATGTGTACACTTTTAAAATTACATATAAATTTATAATTTATAATCTAAATAATTTTTTTTCCTATATTTCTATTTCTGTACACAGTACATTATTTAATTAGTGGGTTTTTTCTTATATTGGTGTTATATTGCATCCCTACTGTGTTATTCCTATGTATGTCTGTACTATCATGCATGTCTTCATTATCTCAACAAAAAGTGGTCTGATAAAGACACTGATTGTACATGCTGTGTTTATTGTATCTTAAAATGTTTACATGGTTGAAATCACAAGAATCTCAGCTTTCTTACAATACATTTCATTTTGGACAAGATGTTCAGGAAAAGCCCAACTAGTAAAATCCGTAGGTTTATGTAAAAATAACAGTTAACTAATGTAGATAAGAATACATGACAGAAATAATGATCTCTGCTGAATAAAGATCGCGCTGTTCTTAGGAGGTCAATTCCTCATAGTAGGTGTTCTTTCAAAAATGATGAAAATTAGATGAATCTTGATTTCTTTGTATCTAGATGAGGGCGTTTGCGCACAAGTGACTGCATATAATGAGCTCAGATACGGGAAAGACTTTACCTCGGTTTCATACGGATTACATAATAATATTAGTTTTCGATTTGAATTCGTTCATTTAAAAATAGAAACTTCAAGATTTGTATATTCTATTGATTTTAGTCTTATGTATCCGAGTATTTAAGGTTTCTCTGTGAAGCGGAGGGTTAAAGCCGCTGCATTCAATTTTATCTTTAGACGGTAAATTTAGATTTCAAATTCAAAATTGATTTTAGAACCGTGGAAATTATTTACTGTCTGTATGTAACGCAAGTACTTTATAAGTAACTGTAATTAAATTACCTAAAAATGAACAGTAATCCCTTACTTTGTTGGTGGATAAGTAATTTAGTTACTTAGTAATGCATTACACCCAACACTGCCCAGAACTATGACAGTCACAATGCAGCTTTCTCAAGCACGCCTTGCCAAAAGCAATGGTAAACCTGACAGACAGATTAATATAGTCTCATTGTGATCAGTTTGAGTGTGTTTGTGGGAAAACGTGCTGCTGGACCACCGGCGTCAGTTTAAGGTCTAATGGACTGAAGTAATTTAAACGTCTCTGCTGGCGTGGTTCTGACCCACCGGCTCTCATTAACACTCATTACACTAACTGAACTCGACTCAGTGTCACACGCAGGAAACGTACGGCTGATTTAGGGGTCAGGAAAAGAGCACAGCTCATTTAATATCTCATCAAATATAATAAACCAGATAGATCTGGACCGGGAGGTTAATGCTGCGAGTCTGAACTGCTGGAGGTTCATTTTCTATATTTGTGTTGCAGATGTCAAACGGGTGCAAGTCTATAAATTAACATCTTCAGCCATTTTTCTTTCCGTTTGTCCTTTTTTGCTTTCTTTTAGTATTTTCCCATTATAATCAGGTGAGTTCATTCATATTACAGGTTAAGTGCAGAGCAAAAGTGTATTTTACTTTTAGATTTGGACATAATTTGTCAAAAAAGTTGTCTTTCCACGATACAAATTTCTATAGTAATTTATAGTAAATACTAAAGTCTTTTTGAACCATACTATAGTAAATTAATTTGTTTAAAGTACTTGAATTAACTATAGTTGCTGTGGTACTATAAAAACTATAGTAATAAACAAATAACTAAGTTTTCTACAACTATAGGGTATATTATACTACAATACACTACAGTTTACTGTAGTAAAAACTCAAGTATACCACAATATTTATTACAGTTTATCAGTTCACCATAGTTAACACTACAGTATGCTGTAGCATTCATTAAAGTGTTGTAAACACTATAATATCTTCAGTTTAATACACTTTACTACAGTATGTTTCAAAAACACTATAGTATTTACAATAAATTACTAAATCAATATTTTGTTCCCAGTGGTTGGATAGCCGGATACTAGATCAAATGTAGAGTCACAAAAAGAGAGTCTAATAATCTAGAAATATATGCTTATTATATGTAATAACGTCTGAATGTATAAATAAAGATGTTTTCTACACCAAGCATGCGGGCATCCTGCAGGAAAAGATCTTTATTCAGACTTACAGTGAACTCTCCAGTGACGGCGTCAAAGCCAACATGGATCGTGTGCTCAAAGTCCGACGGCAGAGAGATCTCCGGACGCTCCTTCTTCTTATTGGCTGAAGCCGAGGATGGGGGCGGAGACACAGGTGAGTGAAAGAAGAGAATAACAGTCAAGGGATGTTTAAACTGGTTATTCAAATATTTTGTGTTTTTTTGTCTCTTTATTAGACAGATACTGCACAGAATAACAAGAAAATATTGTATATATTTGTATTATATTATAAATAATAAATTAATATGTTAACTATATAAAGTTTGTCAAGATAAACTTTGATGTTGGCTTTAGAAAGCCTGATAAACATGAAGGATTTCAGTCTGAAGTAGTTTAGTCTTAGTTTTGAAGGCCATTCTGAAAACATACAGACAGATGATTATAGCATGCCTGATTTAGCATGTTACTAACATGATTTAGAACAATGCTAAGATGCTAGTAGCCTGTTTAGACAATACTAACATGATTTAATACATTACTAACATGTTTTAACATGTTGCTAACATGTTTTATAACATCGTTAACATTTTAACATGTTGCTAGCATGTTTTAGAACAAGGCTAACATGCTAGTAGCCTGTTTTGACACATTGTTAGCATGATTTAATACATTACTAACATGTTTGAGCATGTTGCTAACATGTTTTAGAACATCGTTAACATTTTAACATGTTGCTAGCATGTTTTAGAACAATGCTAACATGCTAGTAGCCTGTTTTGACACATTGTTAGCATGATTTAATACATTACTAACATGTTTGAGCATGTTGCTAACATGTTTTAGAACATCGTTAACATTTTAACATGTTACTAGCATGTTTTAAGACAATGCTAACCAGCTAGTAGCCTGTTTTGACACATTGTTAGCATGATTTAATACATTACTAACATGTTTTAACATATTGCTAGCATGTTTTGAAATGTTGCTAACATGTTTTAGAACATTGTTAACATTTTAACATGTTGCTAGCATGTTTTAGAACAATGCTAACATGCTAGTAACCTGTTTTGACACATTGTTAGCATGATTTAATACATTACTAACATGTTTTAACATGTTGCTAGCATGTTTTAAAATGTTGCTAACATGTTTTATAACATCGTTAACATTTTAACATGTTGCTAGCATGTTTTAGAACAATGCTAACATGCTAGTAGCCTGTTTTGACACATTGTTAGCATGATTTAATACATTACTAACATGTTTTAACATGTTGCTAGCATGTTTTAAAATGTTGCTAACATGTTTTAGAACATCGTTAACATTTTAACATGTTGCTAGCATGTTTTAGAACATTACTTGCGTGTTTTAACATGCTGCTACAGCATGTTTTAGCACTTGTTAACAATTTTGCTGGCATGTTTAGCATACTGCTAGTATGTTAGTAACATTTCATAGGCTAATTGCTTTTGCACACAGATATAGAGAAATATATTCATTTTACATATTTATAATTGTCTATCTATCTATCTCTCTATCTATCTCTCTCTATCCATCTATCTCTCTATCTATCTGAAATATTTACATACAACATCACACCACTCCCTAGTTTTTGAGAAATCTTATTTTAGTGCATATAAGTATCACAAACACTAGTTGTCTACCATTTTAAGCTCATATGTTTTTTGGACCAGTGCTGATCTTCATAAAGTCATGATTACAATATATGCGCCGCCTGGGATGAATAACGCTCTGCTCCAGTTCCTGTGTGTCCCTCATGTGTGCGGATGCTACTAATGCCTGTTATAAACGTCCTCATCTGCTCTGTGCTGAAGCCAGGCAGGGTCTTTAATATTAACGATGCGCTAACGGGCTGGTAATTAACACAAAACAGGCCTGCAGAAAGACGAGCTGCTCAGAACACATGAGTGAGACGAACTCTTGACACGGAGACACATGCGGACGCACAGGTGTTTAGAGACGTGTGAGAAAGTGTGAGAATCTGCTGCCAACAAACTACCTCACGATTAGATTCATATCGATTATTGGGGTTTTGATTTGATTAAAAATTGATTCACGATTTTTCAATTTCTGATCACAATTTTTCATCAAATATTTTTGTGCACACTGGACATCGAATGCACCAGTATTTTGATATATAAACACACTAGTCTATAGTACGGGTAGCCCTGACTCAAGAAATCAGTGTTTCCTATTTACTTCCCAATAAATCCTAAATATTTTACACTTCCCATTAGGGATTTGCCCGAATCTGAATACCGTGTTTGGAAATGTACTACGGAACCATAAAGGGAATAAATACAAGATGGTAGGAAAACAATATATATCAATGCTTTCTCTCGCAATTTTATCATTGGGTAATTTTACGGTGTATAAATTGCATGCATCAGAGAACCGTTATTAATATGTGGGGCATTGAAATCGCTTTTGAATCTCTTTTTCGCCATCATTCACAATCTCATTGTTATGCGGATGATTGCCAGATTTATGTGCCACTTAGAAAGAATGACACTGTCAGACCACTATTTGATTGTCTTGATGATATAAAGGCATCTTCATTTTTTAAGTTTCAATGAAAACAAGGCAGAAGTGATGGTTTTTGGTGGGAACACTGGGACCCCTCTGGTTGATTTGAGTGCCTTGGCTCAATACATCAAGCCAACCATCACTAACTCAGGGGTGAAAATTGACTCGGACCGACAGTCAGATCAGGGTAGTAGTTAAATCGAGTTTTTTTCAAGCAGCTGCCAAAATAAAGCCATATCTTCAACCCGTTGATACAGTAATCCATGCCTTTGTTACCATTCGGCTGGATTACTGTAATGCACTGTATGTGGGGGTTAGTAGGTCTTCTGTTGCTCGTTTGCAGATGGTGCGCGTCTTTTAACTGGAACATGTAAATATGAGCACATTTCCCCCATTTTAGCTTGACTTCACTGGCTGCCAGTGCATTTTAGGATTCAATTTAAAATCCCTAAATGGGCTTGCCCCACCTTACATTTCTGAGCTGCTACACCTTTACATGCCCAGCCGTTCTCTCAGGTCAGCTGATCCTGAATGTGCCAAAAACAAAGCGTAAGCTTAGAGAGGACCGGGCCTTTGCTGTGGCAGCTCCTGAGTTGTGGAATAATTTGCCTCAAGGTTCAAGGTTCAAGGTTTCTTTATTTGTCACATAATAAATTATACAGGGTATAATTAGAAGTGAAATGTAATCGAATCAGGTCCGGTCAGTGGACAGTGCAAAATAATAAAAATTAAAATTATATAAAGTAACACAACACAAGAGCATATATATGGTACAAAAAGAGAAATAAGAGTAAAATGTGCAATGAAATAAAAAAGTGCAAAACAATAAGATGTGCAAAAAACAATAAGATGTGCAATTAGACACATTAGACTGTGTCCATTAGACAGGCCTCTTCTTTGTCTTTATTTAAACAGTCTCTTAAAACACATCTTTTTTGCTTGGCCTTTGACACCTGATGTTGATATTTGGTCATTTTAGTTTTTCTATGGTCTCTTAATGTGTTTTAGTTGTATTTTACATCTTGTATGAGTTTTATTTTTCCTGTACAGAGTCCACTTCTGTGTTTTTAAAGTGCTTATAGATAAAGTTTGATTGATTGATTGATTTTTCACTTTCAAGATCGTGATCAAAAGTACTCTGTTTATACTATGGAGCGGCAGTACTTAGCACAAATTTGACAAGATTAGATCATCATTAGATGATTAGATGACAAGACAAGATCCGTGGAGCTCAGAATCTGCAAATCATTTGCATTCATCCCATCAGTCGTCTCTTCCTCTCTTTATGTGGTAAGCTAAATGCTATGTCCTGTAATATAACAGGCAACCGCAAGCAAGCGGCTAACCGTGTCACTTTAGTGGCTCCGTACATGTTGTTCGTTTTCCGTGCCTTTCCGAATACTTCCCATAATAACAGAAGTTCAATAATAAATCTAATATTTTTCCAAACACTAGCCCTCACTAAAAATGGGGCAGGATGTTGATTTTGGAAATTTGTGAATTGATGCAAATCTGCTAGAAGACTGAATCGTGATTCATATGTGAATTGATTTTTTCCCACCCCAACCACAAACTAAGGGGAAATGACTCAACAGATTGGTTTGACTAAACTTCAAAGTTCAAAAGGTTTATGGTCATAAAGTTGGTATTTGCTATACAGATGCTTTTCGAGACCTTTGACCCTGAATGACTCCCTATAGAAATTCAGTTCTTTCCGGATTTTAATAATCACTCACTCTTGTCTCCTCCTCCGGTGAGTATGGATCGGATGAAGCCTTCTTTCCTCCTCTTGTCCTCCGGGTTGGGCGGCAGAGGTTTGGAGCCGTGATTCAGTGGGCCGGAGTCTTTACCGGACGAGCCAATCATGGTGCTGGTGTTTCTCATGGGTGGAGCTGGCGGCTTGTCTTCTACTTCCCCATTGTCTGACATCTTCAGCTGTGGGCGTGGCTAAATCTGAAACACAACCAATCAGAGCTAAGTGAAAAGGGGATGGGCTAAAGTAAATCAACAGCAGGGGATGCTGGAATGAAACCGAAAGCATAATTAGATTTACCAAATTACCACCAATCTTCTTTTAATAGTATTTCGATTCAACTAGGACACAGCAGGGCTGGAAAAAACACCATCTGACTACTGTATGTATTATTTATATATACAGCATATATATAAATTGTATCATGGTTTCCACAAAAATATGAAGCAGCTGTTTTCAACTGATAATGTTGAAGGAAAAAAATGCTAATCAGCATATTATAATGATTTCTGAAGATCATGTGACACTGAAGACTGGAGGAATGATGCTGAAAATACAGCTGCGCATCACAGAAATAAATTACATGTTATAATATATTCACATAGAAAACAGCAATTTGAAATTGCAATAATATTTACAATGTTATAGCTGTTACTGTATTTGTAATCAAATAAAGGCAGCATTGATGAGCAAAACAGACTTCTTTCAAAAACATAAACAAAATAATAATTCACCAACCTCAAACTTTAGAGTATTCCCTTATTAAACAATGCTCTTAGTTTTCTTTGCTGAAAAGTGCAAAGAGACCAAAAACCGCCCGTCTTTGCTGTAGAAACACATGATACAGTGCAGCGGCTGTGACATCAGTCCTGACACCTCGACTCAATAAACCAGGATTATGTAATACTGGACAGTTTTATTTTTGGTTTATGGCCATTAATATGAAATGCTTTTGGGATGCTGACATGTGCTGCAGTGTGATATGTTCTTCTCCATTTAAAACTATTTTAAACAACTAATCCTGGCATTTTATATCCTATGACAATTTTTGACTATGTCAAATCGCTCTGGATGAAAGCCTCTGCTAAATTAATATACGTAAATGTGAGTTATACCCTAAAATCTTTATGCCGTTTACCAAAAAAGGTTCATGGGCAAATTATGTGTCAACTACTTCTCAATATGCGAATGTAGGCACACAATCCCAACAAGACACAGAGATAACAGCGTAACACAAACACAACCCTTATCTTCACATACAAAACTGTCTCTATCAGCTAGAAGTAGTTATTATCAGTCAACATTAATATCAGTCAATCAGTACCAACAGAGAGCAGCATAAAGCTATTTAATGACAGCAATGGAGATGCACACAAGCCTGCTGAATGAAATAAACATCTATTTTACACAACATTTACTGAGAATGGCCAAACCTCAGTCAGTCCATCGCTAACATCAAGTGAACAGATTGTTTCAGATCATTCACACGGACATATAACATACACGTCTGCTGATAGTCTGTAATAAAACCACCTCACCAAACACCGTCCAGCATACAGACACTCAATCTCGGCAGTATTCCTGTAAGAACAGCACCTCCGGATCCCGCCGGACTCTGAGCGAGTGTGTGTGTGTGTGTGTGTGGTGTGTGTGTTATAAGAGGCTGTGCCCTCCCTGATGTGATGTCACAGGTGAACAGGAAAGACTGAGTTTGATCTGTGACTGACTGGTCATGAATAGTGTAACATGATAGCCATGATTGAGAAACAAACACACACACACAGATAATACAAATAATACAAATGACCTGTAAACACACTTCAGCCATGAGCAAACAGACATCAGAAAGGCAGCAGGGCAACACGAGTGTGTTAAAGTCACAGTAACACTAAACACAGGCACACACAGCTGGTCAACGACTGTCTGAGAGAGACAGGATCTGTGTGAAAGCCCTTTGTTTTCTACTGAGCTAATTGATATTTTACATCACCTAACCCAACATGTAACCTCACACAAACCTTTCTGCTGTTTTATATTCTCTTGAAATCATTATTTATATGTATATTAAGTCATTTTCTCTCTGTCTCCCTTAACGTAGCTGATTTCAGGTTGAACTATCCTTTTAGTCCTCACAATAGACAAAACCTGACACACACACACACACACACACACACACACACACAAAACGCCCATGCAGACTCACATTTCAGACCGTGCCGTCATATTTAGCAGAGGTCTGTCATCACTGTGGTCTCTTATCAGGAACACACACACACACACACGCACGCACACACACGCACACACACACGCCTTAGTTAAACTAAATACAGAGTTGAGGTGTTAAAGTTCATCTGCTGATAAACCTGTCTACAAAAAGATGTGACTAAAAACACATGACACACATCTAGGCCCTATGTAAAAGGAATAAAAAATTGAAAATGTGTTAATTATAAAAAAAATGTAATTTGTTAACTAATACATAAATAAAAAAATAAACAGATAGATAAAAAAAAATAAAGAGACAAATGAGTAAATAAATAGATCAATAAAATAATAAATGGATGGATGATGCATAGATGGATGGATAAAGCAAAAGATAAAAAATAAAACAAAAAACGAAATTAAATCAGTAAATAGGTCAATAAAAAGGATGACAAATAGATACATTCAAAAGAATTAATACAAATAGCTAAAAATAAAATGAATGGAGGAAAAAGAAAGAAAGAGAAAGAAAGAATTAGAATATGAGTAATTTGAATAACACCATAAACCCAACTAAAGAACATTTAAAAAAGGATCATATAGTTTCTAATAAGAAACAAAGTCACGGTGATTTAAAGCACTTATGAGAAACCGAGCTGTGAGCCGCACTGTGACAAAGTCACAATTACTTTAAAATCACCAGCACACAAGAACACAGGTGTTTTAGAGACGAAGACGGTTAAACAGCAGGAATGAGGAAGTCTTTGGGACTTTGGCCTCGTCTCTGGTAATGAAACTGATCTCAGCACACACGCGCACACACACACACACACACACACACACACACAGACAGACAGACACACACGCACACACACACGGACACACACGCACACACATGCGGACACACGCGGACACACAGACAGGCAGACAGGCAGACAGGCAGACAGGCGCACGCACACACACACAGACAGGCAGACAGGCAGACAGGCAGACAGGCAGACAGGCGCACGCACACACACACAGACAGGCAGACAGCAGACAGACAGACAGACAGACAGACAGACAGACAGACAGACAGACAGACAGACAGACAGACAGACAGAGACAGAGACAGGCAGACAGGCGCACGCACACGCACACACACACAGATAGACAGACAGACAGACAGACAGACAGACAGACAGACAGAGACAGAGACAGGCAGACAGGCAGACAGGCGCACGCACACGCACACACACACACACACAGATAGACAGACAGACAGACAGACAGACAGACAGACAGAGACAGAGACAGAGACAGGCAGACAGGCGCACGCACACGCACACCACACACACACAGACAGAGACAGACAGACAGACAGACAGACAGACAGACAGACAGGACAGACAGACAGAGACAGAGACAGAGCAGACAGACAGCACACGCACAGCACACACACACAGATAGACAGACAGACAGACAGAGACAGAGACAGGCAGACAGGCGCACGCACACGCACACGCAACACAACACCACACACACACACACACACTCATCACAGATAGTTCTAGCAGACATGACAGAGATCAGAGACCTGAGACCAGGCGCACCACACGCGCACACGCACACATCACGAGAGTCTAGACGTAACCTCAGGTGCTTTTCATTCAAGTAAACAAAGGGCTTCATTCACAGATGAACCTGTGTGTTCCCCTTCATGGTGTCAAAGAGCATATGCAAAAACCAGAGGCAAGTTCTGAGACCTGAAAACCACCAAACACACACACACACACACACACACACACACACTCACAGAAGTAGTTCTAGCGTGTACCTGTGAGTCAGTGCTCTGTTTATCAGGTCCTCTACACGTAAATGACATGATAAACACCTGATGAGTGTCCTGTGACGTACCGGCGAGACTTCACATGTCATCAGTGTGGTTTGTCACCGATCTCGACAGTGTTTCTCTGTTTTATCTTCACCTGGCTGCTGCATGCTTCAAACACTCAACACTGGCACGATTACAACTGCAGTTACAGTGAGCGGCTCGGATTACAACTTTTTATTTTATCTGCAATAATGACTGGAAACAGGCTAAATGATGCTGATGCACACAGTCCTCCTGTTTAACCCTTTCAAAACATCGTTCCCACTCTAAAACTAATGGAGACTTGGTTCCACTACTGAATGCAAAAATAAAAGGTCATTCTGAATTTTGAGACAACGTCAAAGTTGCGAGATGTAAACTTGCAATGCTGATCAAAAATTCAAAAAGCAAAATTGCAAGATATAATCTGGCAATTGCAAGAAAAAGTCAGAATTGTGAGATAAAGTCACTATTACAATTATGCAATTTAAAAAGCTGAATTGCCGAAAGTAAACTCAAAATTCAGAATTTTTTCTTGCAGTTCTGATATGTAAAGTCAGAATAGTGAGATATAAACTTGCAACTGCAATAAACACATGTCGAGAGTAAAAAATGGCAATTACAATTAAGCTATTTAAAAAGTTGAACTGCGAGATGTAAACTCTGAACTTTTTCTCGTGAATCCGAGTTTCTCACAATTATCATTTTATATCACAATTCTGAGTTTTATATCACAATTGTGTCAACTTCATAAAAATGGCAAAAAAACTATCAGAATTGGCAGATAAACTCAGAGACAAAAACAAACAAACAAAACAAATCCAGATTTATGATTCTCTTCATTCTATTAAACAAATGCCAGTTAAAATTTAATTATCAAAGAAAAAAATATAAAAACTACAACTTAATTAGAAATGTCTCTAAACAAATGAACTGGTATTTTTATCAGGTTATTGCGCAGTTATAGTTAATAAAAATTATTTTAGAAATATTTCATTAATTGAAATAAATCTGAAATAAAATATTAGATTAAAAATATAAAAAAATTAAAGCTAAACAGAAATACTAAAATTTACAGAAGGACATCCATTTTTTACATTTTAAACTGACATTAAAATAAAAACTAAATATAAAAATCGAATTCAAAATGAATAAATACTCCTCCAGTCCTAAATAGATAATACTGAAACAACATGGCGACGAGGCGAGGCGAGCTCACACAGAACAGAGCATCATTCATCAGGATAAGAATAGCGCTCGTCTCTCTGGAGGTGTAATGACAGAAGCACAGCTATTAATAAAGCCGCGGCTAGAAATGAAGGAATTGTGAATTAATGGATTCTCCTCGTCAAGCAGGTCATTCTGGGCTCTTCTGGTTACTCCTGCCTCACGCTCATTAAACGCTGGTGTTGTGACACTCGTGGAATCAGCTGACAGCTTTGGGAAATATTTCCACGACATGTGGGTTCATTTGCCTCCAGCTGCGTGAAACGGCGTGTATGAGACCAGGCCAGAAACAGCTTTTCATTACCTCCGTGAAGACACGCAGAGAGAGAGACTGAACGTTTAATCTCGGGTCAAGAAAATGATAGCAAACAAAGACGCGCGAGAGGGTGTGGATAGACACAAGATGTGTGATCCGGAGACTATAATTACACTGAAAGCATCTTTAAACATTCACACGTCACAAATGCATCGCAGACACACAAAACAAGATTCATTTTGCCACATGACTCTTAATATTAGTGCTCCTGCTATTAAAAGTTTTAATACCTAGTATTATTGCTAAAGTATTTATTCATATTTTGAATAAGATTTTATTTTATATGATCGTTTTTCATTTTACTTTAGATTTTAGCTATTTAATATGTGCTTTTGTCACTTTTATTTGATCTAGAAACAATTTTTACTCAAATTGCTAGTAAACTTCAGAAATAATTACAGAAAATTGCAAGTAAGACAATAAAAAGTCATTTTAGTATTTCAAGTGAATGTTTTTTTTTAAGTTATGGTTTTTCATTTGTTATATTTTTCACTTCCTGAAACAAATTTGTAATAATTTTAGTTGGATACAAATTGATAGTCTCGCACAACCAAACATTGAGAGCATTTGATTGACAAGCCAAGCGGCCAATCAGATCTGACATGCTTTAACATCCCATTCAGAGGTGAGTTTATAGCTGATAATAGACAAAGATTAATGTCTGTCTGAACAGAATAAAACTGCTTCAAATAGTCAAATGTGTGCAGAGTTTATAACCAGAATTCTTTAAACCGAGAAATTTCATGGACATAATTCAGAAAACAAACCTACTAATACCTCGAACCAAACTCTGGACATCAATCTTGCAAAGTTGTTAAAGTCCTGTAGTTAGTTCTTCCTCAAAAATACTAAATGCATCAACCCAGTCTGCATCTTGTGCATGGCGCATAGTAATATTTGTGTCTAATTTGCATGTATTATTTGAGGAAATATGCAAGGTGCATGCATGGGCGTTCAGTCTACTTTCTATGCAGTTTTCTTCCAGTGAAGACATCCCAGATAAATGAAATAAACCTGTCTCTTTCGCCTGACGCATGCGTTCACAGCTCAGAGAAAGTCATCTGAACGTCTGTCTGATGTCCAAACACTCGACTCTGACACAGCGATGGGTTCAAGACAGATCTGACCGCTGAGATCAGAGTCTCTCGATCAACAGAGGCCTTTTAATGTGATATTAAACCATTGTGTGCTTTCATAATGAATGATCCTGGTCTTATTCTGTACAACTGATCACCAAACATTATTGGAAGGAAAATACAAATGTTTGTTTTCAGTCTTTCATCTAAATGCGGGCAAGATTTAAAGGAATAGTTCACCCAAGAATTCAAGTTTGCTGGAATTGTCCTCACCCTCAGATCATCCAATATGTTCATCTGATTTGGAGAAATTTAGCATTATACACTGAAAAAAAAAAATGTAATTTACTAAATATTTTTAAGGTCAGTGGTTGCAATCGATTTATTTTAGCTATAAAAAAAAATTAATTGGCTAACTTTCAACATTTTTTGTTAATAAAATGTTTTTTTTTGCAACCACACCTTAAAAAATAGTTTCTTACAATCACAGCTTTTCACTTCTCAAGACTGAGCTGATGGACTGGAGTGGATTACTTGTGGATTATTGTGATGTTATCAGCTGTTTAGACTCTCATTCTGACGGCACCCATTCACTGCAGAGGATCCATTGCTGAGCAAGTGATGCAACGCTACATTTCTCCAAATCTGATGAAGAAACAAACTCATCTAAATCTTAGGTGTCCTGAGGATGAGCACATTCTCAGTCATTTTCATTATAGGGTGAACGGTTCCTTTAAAATACTGCATGCATTTAAAACCTCACGGAAAAAAAGCTATATTTGGTTTCACTCATAAAGTAATGCATTGTGAATGATAGTTCATGCTTTCTTTAAAGGCAAATGACACGAGAGGATATACACAAAAGATCAATTACAAATCCAAAACCAACAAAACCCAGTTACACAAACAACTGATCTGAACACTGAAAGAACATTTCTCTAAGAGTGTATTCTACAGGAAAATACTATTTCAGGTTTTCTACTTCAGAATTTTACATTCAATTCCATGCGTTTCTTGCCTTTGTAATTGTTTGTGAAATTTGCCAGCAATTTCTGAGAAAACAGTGTCAACACCACATTTTTTCTCAATGTAGAAGATCGGCTGAGGTTTCAATCGACACATATGACATGCAACTCAAAGCTTAAACTATGTGATATTTGAGCAGTTACATATTTATAGCTTTCTGAAAACTGTATGAAATCTCAGCGTCATGCACAGAATATTTCACATCAAACTCTGGGTTCAGTGACTTATAAACTCTTGCAGTCTGTCGTTCCCTGGAGATCCACGCTCAGGCCCGGCAGGAGATGACGCTTCACATCTCCCAGGGTTAAACTGGGTAGCAGGCCATCCAGTCATCTTCAACATGCGCACGCGCACGCACGCACGCACGCACCACACACACACAGAGACAGAGACACAGACAGAGACAAGACAGAGACAGAACAGACACAGACACAGACACACACAGAGAGACAGAGACACAGACACAGACACACACACACACACACACACACACACACACACACACACACACACACAGAGACACAGACACACACACACACACACAGACACACAGAGACAGAGACACAGACAGACACACACACAGAGACAGAGACACAGACACAGACACACAGATAGACACACACACAGAGACAGAGACAGAGACACAGACACACACAGACACACACAGAGAGACAGAGACACAGACACACACACACACACACACAGAGACACAGACACACACACACACACACACACAGACACACAGAGACAGAGACAGAGACACAGACACAGACAGACACAGACACAGACACAGACAGACACACACACACACACACACACACACACACACACACACAGAGAGACAGAGACACACACACACACACACACACACACAGAGACACAGACACACACACACACACACACACACACAGACACACAGAGACAGAGACACAGACAGACACACACACAGAGACAGAGACACAGACACAGACACACAGAGACACAGACAGACACACACACAGAGACAGAGACACAGACACAGACACACACAGACACACACAGAGAGACAGAGACACAGACACACACACACACACACACACACACACACACACACACACACACACACACACACACACACACAGAGACACAGACACACACACACACAGACACACACACAGAGACAGAGACACAGACACAGACAGACACAGAGACACAGACACAGACAAACACAGAGACAGAGACACAGACAGACACACACACACAGAGACAGAGACACAGACACAGACACAGACAAACACAGAGACAGAGACACAGACAGACACACACACACACACACACAGAGACAGAGACACAGACACAGACACAGACAGACACACTCACACACACCCTCCAGACAAAATAATTACACATTCTGATGTTCAAAGACAGATGATGTGAGAATGAGCAATGCGTGTGTGTGTGTGTGTGTGTGTGTGCGTGTGCACAGCCAGGCATCTATTAAAACCATGAGAGACGATCATAACAGTGCCAGAAGACATTGGAGGGGGTCGTGTTACAGACGGAGAACAGTGTTGCAGCTTCATGTACATGCTAATGATCTACACATGGTGGGGTGCAGCCAGACACTTTACGTGTATATTATCATATTTTTGAAAAGCACAGCAGCTCCTAAATATGCTGAATTATTCCCAAGACACAGAGGAATACTGAACTCCCAGTTTTCATGTGAATTTACTGGTATTTCTTAAAAACATAATCTTGGAGGACAAGCAAATTGCACATGTGAACTTTTTTTAATTATGCATAATAGATTGTTTTTTTTAAATAAATAAATAAAAATATAATATAATATTATAAAATATTTTAATCTATTAATTTGTATTTTATTTAAATTTTAAATAATATATTTAAATACATTTGTAAATATAAAAATAGATTTTTTTTCAATCAATTCACATACCATGCAACTCAAAGCTTAAACTATATGATATTGGAATAATTAAATATTTATAGCTTTCTGAAAATGTTATGAAATCTTGCTGTAGTGTATGGAATATATTTTGCTTAATAGATCGTTCCCAATTTTGCAAAATATGTGATATTAAAAAATAAGCAAGAAGCAGAAAATAAAATATATAAAATATTTTAATTAATTTAAAGATAATATTTACATGCTACAAATATTTTAAATAATATATATAAAAATATATATAAAAACAATTTAAATACAATATTTTTAATTACTGCAGCCAAGATAAATCTGCATAACATACATTCACTTTGAATCCATAAGAAGATGATAAACTGGATTTACACATTTCATTCCTAAATTTACATTTTGGTTGCTAATATTATGTGTTTTCTCCCTAAGAATCAATAATGATTCATGATTAATATTAATGATAATCTTCAGTTATCTTGAATAATAAAGCTGGATTAAACATCATATAGACATGAATAAAGACCTCGAATGTGCAGAGCATGCTGGGAAGACAAAGAACTTACAAGACCAGGAGGAATTGTGTTAAGAGTGCATTATTATGCCTGCAATTAAAACATATTAACATTGTGTTATATTTGATTCTTCATATGTAGTGGAGAATGACCTAAGTGAGCTAAATGTGTCCGGGGATGCGTAAACCAGGTTCTAATAAAACCTCATTTCAGGTTAATAGATCAAAGCGTGTGTAGCGGAAACACAGAGATCATCCAATCCCTGGAGTCGAGATGCTGCCGCGGCCCGAGCCCAAAACAGCAGATGGTCCTGAAGAAGCACGGCCAATTTACATATAAACAACAGACAGAGAGAGAGAGAGAATTAAACAAGGACCCACGACACTCCGATCTGAGCAGGACTCTCCATCAGTGACCACAACGACCCAAACTCACCATTATCAGACTGCTTCAGACTGGCTTAGCTCTTGGATTAGTCTTGGACTGGTGGATTAGTGTTGGATAAACTTGGGCATAACACGCAATCACACAAATAAACACAGTCCATCATCCAGTTCTCTCCTCGCAGTGACCATGGAAACATCTCAAGGAGGACTTCATCCATCATGCCTGAAGCACAGACTCTCAATACCTCTTTTGCTTCTATATAAAGAGAAGTAGAAACACTGCAATCTTACCCTAACTGAAAACTTACAGCATGTCTAGAATTATTTAAGAATAAGCTTTATTTACATGTATTTTGAAGACGTTCCCGGTGTCTTAAAAGGAGGTTTTATCAGATGTGGCAAGTAATATTGTAAAGAAGGTACGCGCGAGAGATCTGGTCTGGATCAGTGGTCCTCAGATAGTTTCGCTTTAGACCCAGATTGGAAATTAAGTGGAGACTGAACACAATACAGAAATGGTTTATCGTAAAAATGTCCCCTAAAATGTATGACAACGGAGTAAAAAAAATAATAATTGTGTTTTTAAATAAAAAGTAGTAGTATTGATAAATAGGCTAAGTTTTAATTAAGCTTTTTTTTACAAGAATATGAAATATTATTAATAATATTACTTAAATTATTAATGCTTCAATAAAAAACTAAGCATTTATGAAAAATAATGCAACAACAACATAAAAATAATTCAATAAATTGTTTAATTATTAAATAAAAATGAAATATTTGTTAAGTTTTAAACAGAATAGGAAATATTACTATTAAATATTATTATTTAATTAGTCATTGTTATTATTATTACAGTATACAGTATTTAAGTAAAATTCAACAATAATAATAATATTTAAAGTACAACATTAAAATGACAGCACATATCATTTCTTTCACACATTAAACCGCGCAGCCCCTTTAAAGCTTCTCTTTTGTTGACAGTCAAACAGTTTCATGCATGACTTGATATATTCCACATCAGGATTTCTGTTTTAATTCGATTAATCGGTTTGGTTTCTCTAAACATGTTTGACTCACAATCCACCACTGAAAACCTCCGAACTGCACTTGCATTTATTCCCCCGGCGGATGCCTTTCAACCAATCGAACGCGCCATTACAAGAAAACAACACAGGAAACAGGAAGTACACTCTTCAGGGGAGCCATAAAACGTTACATTTATATCCCATCATCCCTCCAGCATCCAGACGGGACTCAAACAAACCCGCATAATCTCTGAGAGACATTACTGACACGACCCCTGCTGAAATGTTAGTTTAAAGAACATACGGACCTCTTGCTTGCAGAGTCCTCTGGGAGACCAGAAAGAGACAATAGCATGTATTTTGGGGGGATGGGATGTCTCTATGGGACCCTGGAGACGAGGGGGAGGGGATTATATGTGACCCTGGACCATAAAACCACTCATAAGGGTACATTTTTTTACATTTCGATTGAACAAGCTGAATAAATAAGCTTTCCTTTGGTGATGGATTGTTAGGATCGGACAATATTTGGCTGAGATACAATTATTAAAAATCTGGAACCTGAGGGTGCAAAAAAAACTAAATATTGAGAAAATTGCCTTTAAAGTTGTCCAAATGAAGTCCTTAGGAATGCATATTACTAATCAAAAATTAAGTTTTGATATGTGACCCTGGATCACAAAAGCAGTCATAAGCAGCTCAAGTATATTTGTAGCAATAACCAAAAATACATTGCATGGGTCAAAATTATCAATTTTTCTTTTATGCCAAAAATCATTAGGATATTAAGTAAAGATCATGTTCCATGAAGATATTTTGTAAATGTTCTACCGTAAATATATCAAAATAAATATATACTGTAAATATATCATATTCGTAATATGTTGCAAAGGACTTCATTTGGACAATTTTAAAAGCAATTTTTTTGTCAACCTCAGATTTTCAAATAGCTTGTATTTCGGCCAAATATTGTCCGATCATAACAAACCATACATCAATGGAAAGCGTATTTATTCAGATGATGTATAAATCTCAATTTCAAAAAATTGTCCCTTATGACAGGTTTTGTGGTCCAGGGTCACATAGAAAATGTACAACATATCTTCCATATCAATCATTTTGACCCATTCAATGTATTGTTGGCTATTGCTACAGTGACTGAAGACTGGTTTTGTGTCCAGGGTCACATACAGACGTTCACTTCGTGGAGTTGACTAACAGGACGGCTGTAAGAAACTCTAAAGGCGGTGTCTGGCAGGTTGATTTCATCGATCCGCTTCTGGATCTCAGATCGATACTGTGACTGCAGTGATGCTCAGGATAGAGGAATCCGAGCGTGTTCAACTATACCATCTCTCTCTCGGACTAAAGCCAGTCCGTTTAAATGCAGAGAGTAGAAATGTGAGATTTGCTTTAAGAGCAGCTGAAAGCCTCTGATTGATCATTATAGAACTCGTTTACAGATTCACTAGGAATTACGCTTACGTTTAAGAATGTGAGAATCAATAATATCTCAAAGTTGCCTAAAAATCTTCAGCTCTGTCAAGCACAGACTTTGTTCTTTAGTTTTAGGGCACTAAATATAAACTATGCACTATGTGAAGGGTGTATAGAGTTAGGAAAATAACTAATTGCAGCATGAAAATAATTATCAGCTTATGGGTATCAGGCAAAATAAAACAATTAATAAATTAATAATAGTGTATCTGTAATAACCTTTTTTTATAATAATAATAATACACTTTTTATTTAGCAAGGATGCATTAAATTGATCAAAAATGGCATTTCTAATGTTACAAAAGATTTCTGTTTCAAATAAATACAGTTTTTTTAACTCAAAAGAACTCAAAACTCATAGAATCCTGAAAAATCAAATGCATCACAGTTTCCACAAATCTAGTAAGCAGAACAACTGTTTTCAACATTGATATTAATCAGAAATGTTTCTTGAGCAGTAAATCAGTATATTATTATGATTTCTGAAGATCATGTGACTCTGAAGACTGCAGTAATGATGCTGAAAATACAGCTGCGCATCACAAGATTTCTTTTTTTACATGGAAAATGTGTAATATTTCAAATTTGTACTGTATTTTTTCTTTATTGCACACTTATATATCTACACTGTAAAATAAATCACAGAATAATTACAGGCAGCTCATTACCGGGATATTATCCATTAGTTTCACAGATATTTCATGAACTCTAAAGCACAACTCAATGTCTAAATTAGGAATAAAGGTAAAACACCTGTAAATAAATAAACAGAGAACAGTGTCAAATTAATATGGAACACGTTTAGTGTATATCCAGTAACTACACTTGGATGGATGCAAAGCTTCAAATCATTTGCATCTAATATCAACACTTCAAGTAATCACTCTCTCTCCCCTCGCTGTCTTGTATTATTTATAATATCGATGAGCAATCATGTTAATAACCACAGAGGCAGAGATGACTGTGTGTCTGTCAGCAGTGCCGATGGAGCAGATCGAGTGGATTATCATTATTGTTCATACACAACGTGAAGTAAAGAGTGCAGAGCAGCGGTGAGATAAATCACAGCCGGTGCTGATGCCAGGAACTCTATCAGACAGAGATACACACTGATATATACAAATACAAAACTATTCAATAAATACTGATGTACCATATACTTATTTGGATTTGATCAAATAAATAAATGAGATTTATTATACTTCTACTGCTCTAATCTATAATTAAATAAATAAATAATCACTACTAATATTCCATATACTTTTCATTTTAATAAGAAAAAAATATGCTAATAAGTAAACACTGATGTGCCATATTGGTTTTATAAATAAACAAATAAAATTGATAAATAACAAATGACTACTGAATAACATGAATAAATCAATAAATAAATAATCAGCATGTATATATATATATATATATATATATATATATAGTATAGTGTGTGTGTGTGTGTGTGTATATATGTGTTTATATATATATAAATATATATATGTGTGTGTGTGTGTGTGTGTAGTGTGTGTGTGTGTGTGTGTGTAGTGTGTGTGTGATGTGTGTATATATACACACACACACACACACACACACACACATATATATATATCATATTTTGCCTTTATAAATAAATAAATACACATGTACCATATTGTGCAATTAAGTAAACAAATAAACAAATATTCGCTCCTGAAAAAAACTAAATAAATAAATAATCAGTTTAATAAATACATTAAATAAATATAAAATCAATCAATTAATTCAATAAATATTCACTACTGATATACCATATACTTGTTTTGCTTTAATACAAACATAAACACTGATTTATATCTATAGTTTTATACTGAGCACATTTCATCCCCTAACCCTAGATCTAACTCGTGCACAAACCGTTTCGTATATAGGGTTAGGGTTGAATATATTAAGGCGTTTCTCACATCAAGCATTAGCTGCTCACTACTGTGCAGGTGATTTCAGGTTTCACTGTTCTTGTGTGAGCATGTAAGTCCTCTTAATGTAGACAAAACCTGATCACAAAAACCACAGCGGCTCACGCACACGTCCAAAAACACATAACGGGGCTTATTCCAAAGACAGCAAACAGATGATCACGTTACGAGTCAGAGACGCGTCAGCTAACAGTAAGCCCCATCGCTGTAGTTACACGCCTTGTGCTCAACTTTCTGCTCAAAGCCAAATAAAAGTCTCTGCTTTCTCTCGAAGGGCCCGTCAAAGAGCTGTAATCTCATGACATCATGTGCTAAACATTCCCTGTCCCACCCTTGGATTCACAAAACTGGATTTTTTCATGAAAATAAAAGTGGCGGATTCTAGCGTATGATGCTAAATAATTAGTGTGACGTGTTTTAATCATCCACCGGGTGAAAATCACAACATCTGATCACTTCATACATCCTCTCCTCATACTTAATACTAATACTTGCCTTTGCAAGCACGCTTAATTTCATTTTTACTCAAATAAATATATAACACACATAAGAAAATACATATATAAAATAAAAATCTACTACATATGTAAAGATAACCAAGCTGTCTATGAAGTGTCAGGTGTGTTGTGGGAGCTTGAGAGAGGTTTAGGAGTGAAATGAGAACAATGCATAGTCTGTGGTAGAATAGGCTTTTCTATTATTCATCAAACCCCCACCGGCTCGACTCCACCTCTCTGCTTCACAAGAGGCACACAGGTATCAGGTGTAGCGCTGAAAGCAGAGGAACAGACCCGAGACAGGCAAAGACACACTAAACGTTTTGTGCAACCTATGAAAAGGTTTGAAGCAAACGACTCACAATGATTTCTGAAGTTTCCATAAAAATATATTCATGCTATTCAAATTTATACTTGTGCATTTAAACAAAGATGATTAAATATCATTCTCCCTGTAAGCCTAAATAATAAAAGTTGAAACCGATTCAATTTTCAGCGATTGTTTCTGCAGGTTACATCGACACGCCAGTAGGTGCCTTAATCTTAATGAGTGAGTCATTGAGCATAATGAGTAATCTTTGGAATGTGTTTTAAGTCATTAAAAACTATAATAGTAACAATAATATCATATACAGAGTCTAAAATGAACACTTGCCAAGTGCTAATCAAGTAAAATCAGTGTTGGCGAGTATGAAACTCTCCAGTTGGCCGTTAAGATTTTTAATTAATGTTACCCATTCCTGAGAATGTGATTGGTTTAACTTTAGTGCGACCGCCATATCACAAGGAATGTACTGTAATTATAGAAATATGCAATCTAATGCAAAAACAACTTTGAGTAGAGTGAATGGAGTCATTCATAACGATTTTCTAGTTTTTTACATGATTAAATAGATAATAATATATTGTGATATATAATAATGGAATACAGAGATAGTGTACATATATATTTTAAAATTAATCAAAATTATTTTAGTCATTATTATAATAGCACACATATTCTAAGCCTTCAGCAAATATAAATACCATATTTAATTAGATTAATTAATTAACACAATTACACAGCACACACACACACACACACACACACACACAGCACACACACATTTATTTCTTATATCACTCAGTTCTGTGTATACAGGAAAAACAGAGGTGAAATCAGGAAGAAAACAAGTTTGAATATTTTTTGACGGATCTCTTGATTGGTGTGAAATATTCAGGGTGAGCAGATGCAAGTTGAGACATTTTAAGTCGGCTGCTGATAAACTGGTTATTTCACATCATACTGTTATCTTACATCAAAACGAGCTACACCACATCCATAAAAATACAAAACATGCCTGGAACGGGCCGAGAGCGCGACCTCACAGAACAAATCAGAGCGCTTTCCATCGAACGAAAAAATGGCTTCAGAGGTCTGCAGATGGAGGATTTTACTGCACTCTTGAGCAGAGATCAAGGGGAAAAGCAGATAAAGTGCTCCAGACAGGCTATCCCACAATGCACTGGGCAGGCTCCATCACTTTTAAGTGGATAAGCATGAGTACGGTGCGGACTGCAGGGAATGCTGGGTGTGTGAGTGATGGATGAGCATCTGACTGAAGAATGATCTGGCACGGACATCACTCATATTTGGAGAACAGCACGTCAGCCCCAAAACATCTCCGAGCGCACATGCACACCTGTTTGGCGGCTCAACCAAACATGCACTCAATTCAACCTGGTAGAGATGAGAGAACCGGCTCTATAGCAGCTCTACAGAACATTACTCAAGCATTTACCTGCTTACAGACCATCAATAACGTGCATAAACCTCCGAGCCACACTGTGATTTCAGACGGCTGGAAGATTTCAGCAGGATTTTTATGGCTGAGACTAGCAGGTGAACAAGGTGTGGTTTATATAACTCTCACACGGCCAGTGAAAGCGGAGGAGAGATGGCAGGCCTGCGATGACTTCAGCACACAATCCCCTTCTATCATGTGATAACCATTAAGAGGGAGTGATCTTACACTCTGAGAGAGAGAGAAAGAAATACGAGACAATGGAAAGAGCTGATCTGTGTGACACCTGTGTTACTGGTGTGTGTGAGTCAGTCGGACAGACCGATCTTCAGTGCAAACACACACATTGGGTTCCCATGCTTTTGGGGACACTCCATAGGCGTAATGGTGTTCATACTGTACAAACTGTATTTCTATTGCCCTACACCAACCCCACACCTGAAGGAAACTTTCTGCAGTTTTATATTTTCAAAACACTTCATTCTGTATGATTTATAAGCTTGTTTCCTCGGGGGGGGAAAAGTCCTCACAAGGACAAGGATTTCAGATATTGAGACTCCTTCTGTGGGTGACATTGTCCCCATAATCTATGTTTACCTCGAACTACGAGACACACACAACACACACACAGCACACACACACGACGACACACACACACGTTGGTTTCTTATGGTTTACGGGGACATTGTCCAAGCGTAATGGTTATGTATACTGTACAAGCTGTATGTGCTATTGCCCTACACCTACCCTACACCTAGACACTTAGCCCTCACAGGAACGTGCATCACTTTCCCACCCAAAAACTACTCTGTATGATTTATAAGCTTTTAAATCTACTGGGGACATGAAAATGTCCTCATAAATCACTTCTCCTTGTAATACTATGTCATACCCATTCATTATACAAATTTGTGTCCTCATAAACCACATAAAGTATGCTTTACACACACACACACACACACACACACACGCAGCACGCGCACAACACACACCACACACACACACACACACACCTAAATGAGATACCAGATTATATACTATTGCTTTTATAAATAAATACTGATGAATGAATGAATGAATGATGCACTATGAACTTATTTTGCTTTAAAAAATATATATATAAACAAATAAATAAAATCACTACTGATATATAGACTTATGTTGCTTTAAACAAACAAACAAAATAAATAAATAAATAATTTTAGGCAAAGAAAATCTAATATATCATATGCTTGTTTTGTTTTAATAAATAAATAAATATTGATGTTCTTATATTGATTTTATAAATAAATAAATAGGCTAAATAAAATTAAATTACTACTGATGCCATATTATATTGCATTTAAATAAATAAAACATATATAATATAACAAATATAAATACTATATTTTACGTTTATGAATGAATAAATAAACAAAAAGGCCTACAAGATAATAAATATACAAAATCACTACTGATATACACTTATAATGCTTTTATATATAAATAAATACAAATAATTTTAGATATATATATATATATATATATATATATATATATATATAAAAATATAATAATATATATAAAGTCCATAGTATGAAGTCCACTAAATCCAACAAAATGGGAGGGGGCTCACACCCGTCTCACACACACACACACACACATGCACACACACACACGCGCACACACCACACACCACACACGCACACGCACACACAGTAAACGAGGGGAATCCGTGACGCAGCTGTCTCCATCCACCAGCTGTCCAGCTCCTCCCTCATGAAGCCCAATACTCAGAGGTGCCCATCGCCATGACAACCTGCTGAATAATGCACGCCTGCACGGCATGCTGGGAGTGAAGCGCTCCAGCGGAGCACACACATACTGCTCTGTCTTCACTCTTCAAAGAGCCTCTATTTTACACATTCACCGCCCTTTATTCTCTCCACTCATCTTCAAGTTTCTTTCACCAAAAAAAACCCTGATCATTACCACCCTTTCTCCAATCCACGGCTATATTTGTCAAGCTTTCCAGGAAAAAATACCTGAACATCCTTAAAAGATGAATATCTGCCAATGCAATGAAGTGAAACACAATTGCCTTTAAGACACAATCCCAGTTTTGCATATCAGGAATTGTCTTTTTATTCAAAAAAACTGTTTTTGTAAACATCAATATGCAAATATGCTCTGCTGTGATTGGCTGCTCTGCTGTGATTGGCTGCTCTGCTGCTGTGATTGGCTGCTCCGCTGTGATTGGCTGCTCTGCTGTGATTGGCTGCTCCGCTGTGATTGGCTGCTCCGCTGTGATTGGCTGCTCTGCTGTGATTGGCTGCGCTGCTGTGATTGGCTGCGCTGCTGTGATTGGCTGCGCTGCTGTGATTGGCTGCGCTGCTGTGATTGGCTGCGCTGCTGTGATTGGCTGCTCTGCTCATACCGCAGTATATCAGACATCAAAGATGCGCAGGCATTACAGTAAGAGGCTCTTAATGGTTTCCTGCTCGATCATCTGATCTGTTCACTCTGTGTTTTGCGAGTCAGTTGAGGTGAACGGGTTTAAATAAACAAGGAAGTCTTTCTAATTATAGCTATTCATGCACCTTCCTTTATAATTACAGCATTAAGAAGCAGATCTGACAAATCCCGGTTCAGTTTACATGCAGCACAGCTTCCTCAAACCGAGATCGGTCATTCAGCTCACGCAGACATCCTAAACACAAGGCTCCGAGACGTCTTTATCCTTAAATAGCCCTCCATTCAAACATCTAGGACCTTTAGCCCATGTTTCATATCTTTCAGGTGTTCTGTATGCTACGGTGTGCTCCAGACAAAATATGTTTTTTGTAGATATGCAAAATAATTGTGATAAAATAATACTCATTTAAAACACACACACACACAATATAAAGAAAATATAAAAAATATATGTTTTTCCTTTCTTAGTCAACCGGTTGCAAAGGAAGAGGCTTGAATTTATTTTGATAAGCATCCGCATTGTGTTCATTTAAGCCACAAGTTGTCAGCCCCCCCCCCCCCTTCCTTTCTTTGCTAATCAGTAATGTTAATTAAAGGCTATTAAAAATATATCACAGTTTCCACTATAATATTGGGCAGCACAACTGTTTTCAATAAATGTTTCTTGAGCAGTAAATCAGTATATTATTATGATTTCTGAAGATCATGTGACACTGAAGACTGGAGGAATGATGCTGAAAATACAGCTGAATCACAAAATAAATTTCACTTTTAAAACATTTAAAAAGGAAAGTTATTTTAATACTTTTTCACAATATTACTGATTTTACTGTATTCTAGATCAAATAAAAGAGACTTCTTTCCGAATAAATATTACTAGCCCAAACATTTGAATGATACAACGTAATATAAATATTGAATAAATTGTAAATATTGTTTGCTAAGCCATTTAATGGAATCTTTCAAACTTTTTTGATCCTCACATTCCAGTAATATCTTTGCTTTATGATGTCACTTAATAAACCATTAGGTCAAAGTACACCTGATATCATACAAGCTTAAATGTTCACTAATTAACATTATGAGCAATGTTTGCATGTAGGAATAGAACTAAAAACATACATTGAATCTTAACAGGAAGTTAACTTGTGAAAATCACCAAATGAACTTTGAGAAGTGAACGCCGGACGCTATTGGATGAACTTGGCATGTGGACTCTTGTATAGTTCTTAGTCATGTATCAGAGAGGGTGGTGGGTGTTTTATGGGTCATGCTGTGGGGGAGTAAAAATGAAGTTCATAAAGGATTCAGCTGGAATATGAGTGATGACTGAATAAGCTCATCTCTAAAATAAGAAAACGGAAGCTTATTAAATGAGTCATTAAGATACAGAGACAGAGCGTAGAGGAACGGTTGATGAACTTCCCGTATCTGCCATGCGCTGGTTGAGAGGTCAAGAGTGAATCCGACTCACGAGACCCATCCAGGTATTTTCCATTCCAAACAATGACTGACACACAAAGCATCTGTGTGATGACGGGACAAACCGGTGCACAGACGGCACTGAAGCTGGAGTCACCGGTTCACTCCGTGTACTGCCCAAAGAGACAGCTACTTCTAAGACAGCATCCTAACTTTAAATCTAAACATTTGAGACTTTGGCTGAAGTTTAATGTCACCTATGATGCCTTAAATACCATCCAATATGGCAGACAACTAGGTTTTCCTAATTTGTTAATTTGCTCAACCTCAGGTCATCCGAGATGTAGGTGATTTTTCCCTCATTAGTAGAACAATAAAGATGATGTTTAGCTGAAACTGTGGTCCTTGGTGATTCATATAATGCAAGTCAATGGCTACCGTCACTTTGAGAGTCAAAAAGCAAGTCAAGGAACACGTGCCGACACATTAAGGTCTTCAGTAAAACGATCGGTCTGTGCAAGAAACTGAATGTTATTTACAGCTATTATCACCTGTAATCCAAAGCCTCGGGCAAACGGTCCGGAGTGATGTCTGGTTCTCAAACCAATCATTCTGTTGAACCGCTTCGTTTTAGTGAACTAGATGAATCAGTTCATCAAATCAGACCGAATCATCACTTTCAGATGTGTGACAGTCACTCGGACTCGAAATGAGTCAATATACTGGTGCATCTGATCCTATGATGAACTCATTCAGTTCCTCCGACAGTCACTGAACCGAGGAAACAGTTCGCCTCGGACCAAAGACCGACGAGCATGTGTTAACCTGAATGAAAGGGTGAAATTAAAGTGTTTATGGTTTCTCATGATCTTTGTGAAAAGGTGAACACTAGTTTATTCACTTTATATGTTTTAGAAATGAAAACCATTCACGTTTCACATCATTTCTATTTCATGTATGCAACACATCATAGCGTGGTTATGTAAACAAACTAGTGAATTGAACCAGTTTATTGAAACAAACTGTTGGAAAGAATCAGTTCAAGCTAAATAATCAGATTTCCCCTTTGTCTAAGACTCTGGATTACAGGTAATGAGTAATAAATAATGTTCAGTTTCTTGCACAGACCGATCGTTTCACTTCATAAGGCCTATATCATCAGGAACCACGGGTGTGAGTTTTGTATTGCTTTTTTTACTCAAAAACAGATAGCTGCTGACTTACATTTTATGAATCACCAAGGACCACGCTTTCAGCTAAAAACTTCTTTACTTCTACTGAAGAAAAAAAGTCACCTGCATCTTGGATGGCATGAGGCTGAGTAAATAACAGCTAAATCATTTTTGGGTGAAAGCAGGGGTCTCCAACCCTGCTCCTACAGATTTCAGGTCCGACCCCAATCAAACACACCTGAACCAGCTAATCAAGGTCTTCACGGCTACTTGTTAACTCCAGACAGGTGTGTTGGAGCAGGGCTGGATATCACTGCTTTAAAGCAACATCAAGTGCATAAACTAATACAGCTATAAGAGAGGATGAAAGTGGAAAACATCTTTAACGAGGTACAGCTCATGTCATAAATGAAGCAATGTTACACACACACAAAAGAACATTTGTCAGGATTTTTTGCATTTTCTGAAGAAAATGTAAGTAATCTTTGCCCATGTAAAACACGCTGATATAATGCTATGGAGTTCTGAGGGGTTTCATAGCATGCTGCTAACTGGTGTTTCAAGCACTTTGAATGTGTTCTGGGTGGTTTCTGACCGTCCTGAGATGCATGGGACATACAGGCTGAGGAGGAGGAAGGGCGAGGAAGAGGAGGAGTTGGGCTGAATGACGGGGGAAGGGACAGAAACACTGCTGCTCGTTTCTTCTGATCTCATTCGGGGCCTCGCGCGGAGACGATAACGTACAATGACAGGTATTGCATAACGATAAAAAAAGCCAGGGAAAACTGGGCCACAGGAACGCTAAATCAAAACCTGCATGCATGCTGCAAACTCACCGAACCTTCAGAAGATACACGGGCTGGATTTGCAGAAGCAAATTAGGTTATACAATCCGGTTTCTGTATATTAAATCCAGTTCTTGTTATACACATCCTGAGCTAAATCTATTTTTAAAATGCACAAAAAGTTTACTATGAACAAGAGCAACAATTTCAATGCAATTATGAGATGCTTAAGACTTCATAAAAACTGTTTTAGGCATCATTCATCTTTAAATGTGCATGGAGCAAGATATTATTTCAGCTTATGTTTCATAATCAGCATCGGACCAGCGACACCAGACTGCCTCCCACACTCTTCCTGTGTGCTGATGCTCTTTCTTTAAGGACGTGACCTTAAGATTCAATGCTTTTTATTCCCATCTCTGCGACGGTACAGAGTAGCTGCATTGTCCACCGCTAACACGCTCTGCATTCTTGCTTTTGTTAGTTACCCTCGCAGAGAGACCAGGAGAAAGAGTATTCCCGCATACTTCTACTCGCTTCAGTAACCTCCTTTTCTACTCTGCCATGGTTCTTACATTATTTCTAGAAACAGATTAAGAAAAGACCATCACATGTATTGTACACTATTGTTCAAAGGGCTTTTTTTAATTAATTAATATTTTTCTTCAGCAAATATGCATTAAAAATAAACAAAAGTGACATTTATAATGATACAAAAGATTTCTGTTTCAAATAAATGCTGTTCTTTGAACATTGTATTCATCTAAAAATATATCACAGTTTCCACAAAAAATATGAAGCAGTACAATTGTTTTCTACATTGATAATAATCAGAAATGTTTCTTGAGCAGTAAATCAGTATATTAGAGTGATTTCTGAAGATCATGTGACTGAAGACTGCAGTAATGATGCTGAAAAATACAGCTTTGTTCACAGAAATAAATTATATTTTACAATATATTGAAACAGAAAACAGATATTGTATATTGAATTAATATTTCATAATTTTACTGTATTTTTGATCAAATAAATACAGACTTGGTGAGCACGAGACTTCTTTCAAAAACATTTTAAATATACTAACTGTAAAACAGTAGTGTATATCCTAGATAATGAAGAAGGAGCACAAAAAGCATTTAAAGTAACTTGAAGGCACTAATTTTTGGTTTTCACAACATCATGCATCATGATGAGGAGTTTTGCATAGCCAACAGAATTTACATTTTCTTCAGAAGTTTGCAATATATAATCCAATTCAGTCTTCTGCAAAAACATATGTGCATGCACAGATTCTGACGTGTGTGCAGTCTTACAAATCGAATAGAAACATCCCGGTTTTATCCAGATTTTATCCCCTTTAAATGAAACATTTCCACATCATCCTTTCTCCATAAAATGCAAGATTCCCAGAGAGATGCATTATGTGCCCTAAAAAACACAAAGCACATGTACCGATAAGAGAAATCTCTAGCTTATTATTTGTGACTGTAAAATGCCAAATCTGGAATAATCATAAATTAGAGTCAGACACACTCACATAACAATGAGCATGAAGTCACAGCAGCGTCTCTGGGCCAAACGCACATCTGGAGGGTGGTGGGGTTTTGTCCCGTGTTTTGGGATGATAAACAGGGTGTTACTGAAACCATATGGTGATGTGTGGCCCAAGGGTGTGCTTACTTCACAATCACCGACCCCCACTTCCCTCTGACAGCACAAACCCCCAATAAATGAATCCGATTGCCATCTACGATCCACAGACCTGCATGCGCCTTCAAGCAATTAGAGACCCATGTGCAAAAATGCTTAAATCACACCCAGACCAAATTAGACTGATAAGCGTTTCAAAAAGCATGCAACAAAATGATGCAATCTCACTGCTAAAAATAGACTTACACAATGACGACAATGTTGTGAGACCGAAAACCCTCCACAAACTAGATCGGAGACTGATTGAAAGCACCTACAGAAGTGAAAGATTGCAGAAGTGATGCATTAGAGCCGTCTGTCGTTTCCTCGTTACCTTTTAAGCACATGTGTGAGGTATGTTCTGCAGACCATTTACAGATATCAGAGCCTGGTGCAATATCCCTGAAGAAACACGCGCTTGACTTCACTGGTTTAAGGATTTTGCTGACCCAAATCAGTCCAAAGCGAACTGAACCACTGCTCTTATCGTACACTCACACTATCATCTACAGCGTGTCACACAGATCCACCATCTGTAATGAAAACAGCACTGCAATAAAAGCACACGAAGGACCCTAAAGACTTCATTCTGAATTTATGCTTCTTAATAAACACACTTGTAAAAGCTTCAGAATATTATTAAGAGCCTACATGTTTTATTTCCATTATATTCCATGCATAAGAAGCCAAACGCACTCTGTAGCCCAATCTAGTCCAACCACTGAAAAGATTCGAAAATCCTGAAGCAATGCTAATGGTATTAAAGCAATGCTAATGGTATTTAGATCAGAATTTGGACACAATCCAAAGGATCCAATACGAATCAAACACCCTGGAAAACCTGAATTTCCCAAAGTCAGTTCATCCAGTGAATATTGTTAGATTCTGGGCTGATCTTTTCCTATATAATACAACATCCATTAGCAATCCTGTATTATGTTTTGACCATGTCCAGTCTGGACACAGTGACAGTCAAGAGCTGCTTTACACGCCCAGCACTGTAAATACTGAATGAGGAATATTTTAACATTTAAATGGATGCATTTTGCAGATGCTGTTATTCCAAAAGAACATAAGCAATTCATCAAAGAGCCAACCATATTTATAATGTCTTAAATAAATGTGTAAACCACTCCAAATATGGAAAAACACACAATAATAGATGCATGCCTTATTATGATAAGATTAATAATGAAAAATACTAATAAAAATAGTACATTGTGCAATTTTTATATTTAAGATGCATTATTAACATATCAAATATATTTTATATTTAATTAAATGAAAAAGCTAAATGAAGTACTCTAATTACATATTGTATTTTTTGTCAAATAAAACATTTTAAATACATATTAAAATATATATTTTACATATATAAGATTATATATTAAAGAATAAATATTACAACCAGTATTGCCATTCATATTTAACTAATAAACTATAGTAATAAAAACAATAACATGGCATTAATATTACAGATGTTATTATTTGTCGAATATTCAAATATAAGTATTACACAGACATTATTACGTTAATATTGAAAAAATAATAATGTACTACTACCAATAATAATAATACGTCTTATTTATATGTATTATTGTTTTATTAAACAGGTACATTATTGCACTGTTTTTAATATAACATTCCACAAAGATCTTGATGTCATTATTATGATCATCCAGCACGCATATATTTGGATGTTGTTAGCTTGAATAGAAAGCGAGCATACCTTGTGTTGGAGGCACATGTAACTCAAGCACACATCAGACGATGCTGTTATTTGATCTCAAACCACATAAACGCGGAGAAGAATCACTATAATCAGAGCGATTCCTGCTGATAAAGCCACATCCACATCCGAGTGCTGTCTTTGATGAATAAGCAGCTCTTCCTCTGTCTGCTCTCCACAGACACGCGCCCCACGCCAGCCAGTGCGTCTCTGCGTCACGCGACTGCGGCGCGTCACAGCGGTAAAGAGCAGGCGGCCGGCACGCACTCACCTCTGTCCAAAGACGCGAATGTGATTTCCCCGAGCAGACTCTCCCTCTCTCTGTAACGCGTTCAGCGGCTCTCCGCGCTCATTCGCTCCAGTGTTCTCCGCTCCGTCGGTCCGTCTCTGCCGCTGCTGCTGTAGAGACGCACACAAACCTGCTGCGTGAAGCGCCGCCCACGCGCGATCCCACTGGACACAGTTCCCCACGCAGCGCTGCGCTCACGAGACGCGTCACCTGCGCCAGTGGAGGAGGAGGAGGAACATGCAATATTAAAGACACCGCATCCACATGCCTGATATCTCATCATACAACTCTACATATCTGCCTTAGAAACAACAGAGATGCGGCCTAGACACAGATGGACGGACGGACGGGAGACACAGATCAGATCAGATCAGATCAGGGGCGTGGCCATCATTTCAAAAGTGGGGGGACGGAATGTCTAGTGTTATTCCTGTTTTTTTTCAGTTAACCTTTGTCTAATTGACAGGTTTTATTTTTAATCATACATTTTTGCTTAGTATGCTTTATGATAATATTATTATATATAATTATAAAACAGAAGGAAAGGAAGATGTTATTCCATGCATTCTGCATTTATATACATTGCTCCATTAAAACCTCAACATATTGAGAACACAACTGTCAAATGAAAAATGCGGGGAACGAATTTACTTTTTATAAAAAGTGGGGGGACAGAAGACAGACAGAAAGACAGACAGACACAGACAGACAGACAGACAGACACAGACAGAAAGACAGACAGATCTAGACGACACGACAGACAGACAGAAGACAGACAGCAGACAGACAGACAGACAGACAGTCAGACAGACAGACAGACAGACAGACAGACACAGACAGAAAGACAGACAGACAGACAGAAAGACAGACACAGACAGAAAGACAGACAGACAGACAGACAGACAGACAGACAGACAGACAGTCAGACAGACAGACAGACACAGACAGACAGAAAGACAGACAGAGAGACAGACACAGACAGAAAGACAGACAGAAAGACAGACACAGACAGACAGACACAGACAGACAGACAGAAAGACAGACAGACAGACACAGACACGACAGACAGACAGACAGACAGACAGACAGACACAGAGACAGACAGACAGACAGACAGACATACAGACAGACAGACAGACAGTCAGACAGACAGACAGACACAGACAGACAGAAAGACACAGACAGAAAGACAGACACAGAAAACAGACAGAAAGACAGACAGACAGTCAGACACAGACAGACAGACAGACAGACAGACAGACAGACAAGCAGACAGACAGACAGACAGACCGACACAGACAGACAGACAGACAGACACAGAGACAGACAGACAGACAGACAGACAGACAGACAGACAGACACCGACAGTCAGACACAGACAGACAGACAGACAGACAGACAGACAGACAGACACAGACAGACAGACAGGACGACAGACAGACAGACACAGAGACAGACAGACAGACAGACAGACAGACAAGACAGACAGACAGACAGACAGACAGACAGACAGACAGACAGACAGACAGACAGACACATCTAAAAGAATATGGTGAAAAAGTTCTCTTGTAACTTATTTCAAAAAGTGAAACTTTCATATATTTTAGATTCATTACATGTAAAGTAAAACAAATGTTTTTTTGTTTTTATTTTGATGATTAGAGCTTACAGCTCATGAAAGTCAAAAATCAGTATCTCAAAATATTATAATATTTACATTTGAGTTTCAATAAATGACCATCCATACAGTATAAATTCTGGGTATCTCTTGTTCTTTGAAAGCACAATAATGGGGAACACAGCTGACTCTGCAAAAGTCCAGAAGACGATAATTGACACCCTCCACAAAGAGAGTAAGCCACAGAGGGTCATTACTGAAAGGGGGGCTGTTCAAGGAGTGCTGTATCAAAGCATATTAAATGCAATGTTGACTGGAAGGACGAAATTGGGGAAATGTGCACAAGCAACAGAGATGACCGCAAGCTTGAGAATATGGTCAAGCAAAGCCGATTCAAACACTTGGGAGCGCTTCACAAGGAGTGAACTGAAGCTGGAGTCAGTGCATCAAGAGTCACCACGCTCAGACATCTTCAGGAAAAGAGCTACCAGACACTTCTGAAAGAGAAACATCGTCAGAAGCATCTTACCTGGGCTAAGGAGAAAAAGAACTGGACTGTTGCTCAGTGGTCCAAAGTCCTATTTTCAGATGAAAGAAAATGTTGCATTTCATTTGTAAATCAAGGTCCCAGAGTCTGGAGGAAGAGAGGAGAGGCACAGAATCCATGTTGCTTGAAGTCCAGTGTGAAGTTTCCACAGTCTGTGATGATTTGGGCTGCCATGTCATCTGCTGGTGTTGGTCCATTGTGTTTTCTGAAGTCCAGTCAACACGGACATCTACCAGGAAATTTTAAAGCACTTCATGCTTCCTTCTGCTGACAAGCTTTATGGAGATGCTGATTTCATTTTCCAGCAGGACTTGGCACCTGCCCACACTGCCAACAGTACCAAAAGCTGGTTCAGTGACCATGGTGTTACTGTGCTTGATTGGCCAGCAAACTCGCCTGACCTGAACCCTATAGAGAATCTAGATGAGAGACACCAGACCCAACAATGCAGATGACCTGAAGGCCGATGTTAAAGAAACCTGAGCTTCATTACACCTGAGCAGTGTCACGGACTGATCACCTCCATGCCACGCCGCATTGATGCAGTCATTCATGCAACCAAGTATTGAGTGCATAGAAATGAACACACTTTTCAGAAGCCTGATATTTCTGTTTAAAGTACTTTTTTATTGATCTTATGTAATATTCTAATTTTATGAGACACTAAATTTTGGGTTTTCATTATCTGTAAGCCATAATATCAACATTTCAAGAAATAAAGGCTTGAAATATTTCACTCATGGAAATATAGATTTATAGATTCATGTGTAATGAATCTATAAAATATATGGGTTTCACTTTCTGAAATGAGTGACAAAAAATATGTATATTTTTCGTGATATTCTACTTTTTTGAGATGTACCTGTATAAGGGTATATTCAAAGGATATATTACATATACAGTATTATATAACAGTATTATTGTGAAATATTACATAATTGTTTGTTGTGAGTGTGTGTGTGTGTGTGTGTGTGTGTGTGTGTGTGTGTGTGTGTGTGTGTGTGTGTGTGTGTTCACAATAATACTGTTTTACTGTAGTTTTAACACCGGCAGTGTTAATATGATATATATATATATATACAGTGCCCTCCATACGTTTTGGAACAGTAAAGACAAAAATGCTCTGTTGGCTGTGGAGTCAAGACATTTTCAAATATGATTAAAATCGTGTGTGTGTGTGTGTGTGTGTGTGTGTGTGTGTGTGTGTGTGTGTGTGTGTGTGTGTGTGTGTGTGTGTGTGTGTGTGTGTGTGTGTGTGTGTGTGTGTGTTTTAATATATAGATCACTAGGTTCATCTGGAATGATGTCATGGAAACATTATTAAGTATGTCAGCGCCCTCTGCAGGTCATGATCAGATAACAGACTAGTGTTGAGGATTACCCGTTAAAGGTGATGAAGCACCTGTAAATGTTTAATAATTGCTTCGTTCGTTTTTATTATAGGGATAATATATATATAATATTTGATCAAAATAGCTAAATTAACTATTTAGATGTTTTATTCATTAGCTATACGTCAGAAGTCAGACAGAGCTTTATTACCAAGTATGTTAACACACACATACACAAGGAATTTGACTTGAGACAGGAGCTTCCAGTGCAGAAGAACGTACGGACATAGTGCAACATACACGATAGTGCAGGCATACAGAGGAATAACTCAGTAGAAATGAAATATAACTCTAACATAAGAAAAACAGAACATTAAATCATGCACTATATACAGAAGGAGAAATAGAGGGAAAACACAATTGTTTAAAGGAATTTACAGATATGTTATTTACAAATGTACAATTTTCTGATTCTATGTATAAATGAGTTACTTGTGTTGGACAATGTATAGTTATGTATGTTTTAATTTTTCAGATTTACAGCCTGCGGAGAAAAACTGTTCTTGTGCCTGCTGTTCTGGCCAGAAGGCAACATTTTGGAGAGAGAATTATGCACGTTATATTTATTTAGATTTATTAGATATTATGTACATGCATATCTGTTAATGTATCATATCAAATACATTTCCTTTTTGACCTTTGATACTATAATGAGCTTTAATATTCATGATTTACTGTCTCTCCACCATCATCACTCTGATGAGCCATGCATGGGTGAATTTTGATTATTAATCACACATTAGTTTGGGATTGTTCAAATATTTAAATCTGCATGTTGTCTGATTATACAGTGCTTGTGAGTAAGTAGTTACATGTAACGGAGTTGCATAATTTAATTACAAAATAATCTGTTACAATTGCTGAGAAAAACGTGTAATTAAATTAAAGTTAGTTATGAAAATGTTAATGAATACAAAGGGGGTTACATCTGAATATTTTCACACACATACAGATTGATTTCTTTTCCAAATTGCATTGACTCTAAAATATGAGACACCAATATTTGAGGAATCTAGCACACTGAATAGGACACATGCTTATTTAACCGTTTTATTTCCTATATGGGTTAATGTACATGCTTTATTTTTAAAGATCAACTGTAGGTATTGTCAATCCAGTGTTACTGCTTGTGCATGCTAAGATTTGAATATCAAGTTAAAATGCTGTTATGATTAAATCTGATTTGCTAGAATGATTTGGCAAAGTAATCAAAGCAACGCCTAATGGTCACTGCTTTAAATTTCAGTTACATAATAATCTTAATTAAAGTAATTGAAATGAAAGTTTACATCAGTACTTACTTAACATTTTAAATAGTTTGAAAATGATATAACAGCAAAACATCGCTAATTTAGAAAAGTAATCAAAAAGTAATCACATGTAATCAGTTACATTACTTTAAAGTAATTGAAATAGTTACACTACTTATTACATTTTAAATAGAGCAAATCTATAACTACAGTTTTACATTTTACAGTTTTATATAATATATAAGTTTTACTTATATATTATACTCTTAAAAATAAAGGTGTTTCACGATGTCATAGAAGAACCTTTTTCTCTAAATGGTTCCATAAAGAACCTTTAACATCTGATTTGTGGTGAAAGACTGTTCTTCAGATTATAAAAGGTAAGGAAGAGATGGTAAACAAGTAAATATACCATTATATTACTATTATACCTATACTACAGCAGTCAACTTTCAGCATGAAACTGCTTGCATATTTCTACACACTATGAAAGAGTGGTAAAAAACTAAAATATAAGTGATTAAAACAGTATTAAAAAACTAAAAATATATCTTTAAAACGTATTTTTTTATGAACACTCATGTACAAAGCATTAAAATGATTGTATTTGCTAAACAGGGATGTCATTTAATTTCCACTGTAACAGAAACAGAACAAAATCTCATGCATGACTAAATTTAAAGTGCGTTTTTTAGAAACAGTGTATTTTCTAGCTTTCTAGCTGTCGATTTATATCATTTTTTTTGTGTTGGGGGGGGGGGGGGCAGTTGATAAAAATTAGTTTTACTCATTTAAAATGCTAAATAAAAATGGTCTCTTAACAAATGTCCTTTTTCAAATATTTTAAACGCTTTATTAAAGAAAATGTTCATATATGGCGCCCCCATGCACTGCATATACCGCATACCCCATATTTGCGCCCCTGCTGGCAAACCCAGGACGAAGTTCTTTACAAACCCTACTAAGCTAAAGGACAGGCTCGTGAATATTAATTACGTCACCAGGCGATCTCCTAGTGAGCCTCCTGATTGGCTGAAGGGCAGACGAGGGTGCTAGTCAGCTGACGAATCACTGTTACGATAAAGATTGCCTCATGAATATGAATAAGGTTGCGTGTCTGGACTTTTTTTACAGTCTATGGTCTACTCTGGACACTCCAGCCCTGCGTCCCAATATTCATACTATCCATCCTAAATAGTACGTGAGATTAAGATAAGTGTGTCAAAGCATATATGTTGAAAAGAGTATGCCAAAAGTCCCCGGATGGTCTACTATTTCAGGTCGATTTTTGAAGTGTGGATCCGTGCACACTCTAATGGCTAAAATTGCCCACAATCCATTGCGCTTTGGCGAAGGGTTCGGTCCAGAACTACAAACCCCTATAACACGCGTTAGAAAAACTACAAACGTGTCGGATGCGCGCGATCGACCTTTATGTAGAGAGGTTTGCAAAAAGGGGTACTTTGAGTTACCTAATAATAACTTAACATTTAACCTGGTAAAAAAAAAAATGCATTTATTGTTATCCGTGTTATATTAAATCTACGACAGCAATGTGAACTTTTATAAACATCCATTTGGTCGTTAACTTTTAAATGCATCATTATGCAGAAATATGGTTCTCCTCATGAAAGACCCGCTTCTGGCAGATCAACGAGCTACTTATTTTCTCTCTAATACGGTAGGAAGTTCAATAAAAATAAATGTGGAGGATGTTAACAGTGACAAGATGATTGACAGGCCAGTTTACAGTGACAGGCTGCGTGTAAGATGCGACAGACTGAGCTCTCTGTTAAAGACGGACGCAAGTGTGTGTGACGGGATAGTATATGTCCCAAAGCTCGCCTACTCTTCTACTACACACTCAGTGTGTACTTTTACTTCACCGAAATAGTACATACTTTAAGGGCGTAGTATAAGTAGGCACATTGCCTATATGATGTTAGAGACTGCATAATGCGTCCCGATGTTCAAGGTTCTTTTATTCGGTCGAACTTTGAACATTGGGACGCAGCATATGCAGTCTCTAGCATCATATATTTAATATTCATAAGTCAAGTGTTTTGCAATAGTGGGTCGCGCTGATTGAATCAAAGTGAGCGGGGCTATTGGCGCGGAGGCGTGGCGTTGTAAAGTTGCCTGACTGGATCAGAGTTTAACCAGAGCACGATTATTCGGAGGATGCGATGGCCGATCTCGCCGTCTCCCTGTCCTTCCTGCTGGGGATTGTAGTTTTTAGCGAATTGGCGAGGAGAACGGCTCTATATCTATTCATAAGTCGAAACGGGATCATCTGTGCGCTGGAGTTGATCTCCACGTTTCAGCTGTGCGCGTGCACGCACGAGTTAAAGCTGCTCGCGGAGGTGGGCGGACTGGAGCCGCGGATCGCGCTGACGCTCACGTTCCTCATCTCGGTAGTCCACGGACTTTCATTCCGCGACGCGATCTGTAGCCCGACCGGCGCTCTGGAGCAGCTCTACCTCGGGACTCTGACGCGGCGATGCGCGCTGACGCGGATCTCGTGCCAGATGATCGCGGCGGTGGCGGCGCGGCACGTCATGCCTCACGCGTGGGCGCTGGCGCTCTCTGACCTGCACGAGCAGCACTCGCTGACGGGCTTTACGTGCACGAACAGCCCCGTTAACGCGCCTCTGCTGCAGGCCGCCGCGGTGGAGCTGGGCTGCGCGTTTGTGATGCACACTGCGGTGTTTAGCGTGGAGAAGGCGGAGGAGAAATATCGCGTTCCTGCGATAGCTGCGGTCATCACCACATTAGTCTATGCAGGTGTGTGCACTGACCACAGCTACCACGACACCACCACAGTACTTTATAAACGGTGCAAGTGTTCTTACCGGCTTTTACAAATCTATCTATCTAGAAAAATATAATATATAATTTTTTTCTATCGTTTAGTATATCTATCTAGAAAAAATATTTGTCTGTCTATAATTTTTTCTATCGTTCAGTATATCTATCTAGAAAAATATATATCTATAAAATATCCATCTATCTAGATAAATATCTATCTTACAGTATCTATCATAATTATCATAATTTTTCTATCGTTCAGTATAATCTAAAAAAATATCTATCTAGACAATATCTAGAAAATATCATGTTTTTTCTAACATTCAGAATATCTGTCTAGAAAATATGTATCATAATTTTTCTATCGCTCAGTATATCTATATATCTAGAAAAATATCTATCATAATTTTTTATATCGCTCAGTATATCTATATATCTAGAAAAAATATCTATATTTGTTCTATCATTCAGTATGTAGAAAATATCTATCTAGAAAAAATATATATATATATTTTTCTATCGTTCAGTATATCTATCTTTAAAATATCGTTCAGTATATCTATCTATAATATATATATTTTTTCTATTGTTCAGTATATCTATCTATAAAATATATATATATACATTTTTCTATCATTCAGTATATCTATGTCTAGAAAATATCTATATATGTACAGTGTCTATCATAATTTTTTCTATCTTTCAGTATATCTATATAAAATACCTATCTAGAAAATATCATAATTTTTCCTATCGTTCAGTATATCTAGCAGTATATAAATATCCACCCACCCATCATCATTCTTTGATATGGTTCATTCTGTACTGTATTTTGTGAAGGTGGTCACCTCACTGGTGCGGTGTTTAACCCGGCACTGGCCTTCTCAATACAGTTCCCCTGTCCTGGGAACAGTTTCGCGGAGTACACTTTTGTGTACTGGATTGGACCAGTACTGGGTGAGTAATTAATATTACTACATGCACTTTGACCGTTGAAGAAACCCTTCAGAGACGGTTCTGTTATCAGCGTGTAAGTGTATCCAAGCACAACAGAAGGCCAATCAATCAAACGTGTTTAGTGCCAGAGGAAAAGCACGTATGCATGGTATTCATGAACAAAAACTACTCCGCAAATGTCTGAGAATCATTTAAGCACCACATGTATTTCTGTGTTTATTTGCTCACAATCCAAACCTATAATCATAAAGCACGTGTGCATGATAGCTCATAGTATTTCATTATTAACAGCTAGATAAATACAGTCTGTTCCACCAGGATCTTCATGCTGCTTTACCTCTTATCTTACAGGAATGACCGGCTCTCTGCTGCTCTTTAACAAAGTGATCCCTGATATTTCAGGGAAAAGCACAATTCCACAGCACCTGGACTCTAATGAACTCGAGACCAAAAAGATGAAGTGAATGACAGACTCGGATCGCGTATGTGATTATATACTGTGAATATAGACTGTAATTCTTCAGCTCATCTCCAGTTTCAGCAGGCATAAAAACGTCTTAAATCAGAACATGCACTGGACAGATGAATATCTTCCTCAGTGTTTTGTCTTGTATTTCTAATACAAATATTTCAAGATATACTTGATATGCAAACTGAACACGCGTAGTCTCGTTTTCTGAGACATTGAACAAATTAAGTTTGATTAAAACCAGAACAAACATCTGTCAATGGGGAATGAAAACTTCTCCTTTTTGAATTCAGTCGATTTGTCGAAGCCTACGAGCAGATATCGGTTCGTTTTTAATCATAAACTTTTGATCAATTTCTCAGAAAACTATTTTACTTCTCTAATAAATGTATCTTGATTTGAACATCTTTATTTTCAAATCTTAATCTTTAAATCATTTGCATTAATACAAGACATTTACATTCAGAGACCATGTTGAAGTATTGTGCTCCATGCAGTTTATTCCTTTAATTTCTTTCTTTAAAGTATTACATTTATCTTCATAAAACCCGCAGATTTTTAATAGTCTATTAATAGTTAATAATAAATAATACACCTTAATAGTGTTCTTTTTTAAGTTTTTGGTGAAATCTATGCTATCAAAATGTCTTAAATATCTTTTTAATAAGAACATGCATATTCATGAAGCACAATGAATCTGTAATGACATATAGCTGCAGGTTACAGCAACATTCATAAAAAGCACATGACCTGTGAATCAACTGTAAATGAGTTAAATCATATTTTAACAGATGGATATTCCTGTAATAAGAGACCTGAAGTGTTTTATCGCTGTTTTGTGTCACATTCTACTAGCGATGGTTCTTACCTAGTAATAGGTCAATGTTATAGTAGTACTAGTTATCTTAAGCACAGTTTTGCAGTGCCTTTGGATTATTCTGGGTGAAATAACCTGAGAAGACCAGACCAGCCAATGCAGAATGTATAATACACACTCCTGTGTTACGAGGAATTAAATAAAGCAGTGATCAAATCTGTAATTAAACTTCACATAAAAGCACACGGCTCAGTGGTTATTTAACTTGAGAGGGCAAACAGGCTGTTGTGAAATAGTTTCTGATGGACCTTTGACCTTTTGTGAACGCACAGATGTGCTGAATCAAACTGATTCGGCAATTTGTTTTTCACTACAGCGTGCAACAAAAGGCAAGCAAACCAGAAGAAATGAAAGTGAAAAAGTGTTAGCTGTAGCTTGCATAACAGGGCGTTCACACGTGAATGTGAATCATTAACTTGATGAACTTTGATGTGCTGTCAGTAACATTACAGCTTTAAAGGGACAGTTCACCCAGAAATGGTGAAAGTTTGCTGAAAACGTCCTCACCCTCAGGCCATCCACGATGTAGAGGAGATTGTTTCTTCATCAGACTTCACCAATGGATCCTCTGCAGTGAATGGGTGCCGTCAGAATGAGAGAACTGTCTTTGAACAGTCGCTTCTCAAGACATTAACTGATGTACTGGAGGTGGATTACTTGTGTATTATTGATGATGTTTTTATCAGTTGTTTGGACTCTCATTCTGACGGCACCCATTCACTGCTGAGCAAGTGATGCAATGCTACATTTCTCCAAATCTGCTACCATGAAGAAACAAACTCAAAATCTTGGATGGTCTGAGAGGGAGTCAATTTTCATTTTTGGGTGAGCTTACATTTGATAAATCGTTTCAAGTTTTCTTAATGTGTGAAATACACTAATGATGGGATTATTCAGGGTGCTTTAATTACAATAGCACTGATACCCTTCAGAAATATTGATCATTAAAAGATTGGGAGGAAGATTTAGCAGGTGTGCGTAAAGTATCGTGATTGAATCATTATCAAGATCATCTCAGCACAATCACGCTCGAGTCTCGTGAGAATAAGTATGGAGTTCATTTAGAGGCCAACAGATATGCTTTTAAGATATATATAAATAGACATTTTGCACTTGTGCAAGCTGCTCAGCCTGCGTCTGTTCTGTGTGCCAGCGCTCGCTGCTGTAATCTGTCATTAAGACCGAGTCCTACTCAACAGAGACAGAAATAACACAAACTCCAGCACTGCAAAACACATTCATTCATGATAAAAGCACAGAAAATCTGTCCGATTACAGAAGGGTATAAACCGGAGGAAAGGACGATCAGCACAAGCAAAGGAAAGAGAAATCCTTATGCCAAAAAATACTCTCTCTAATGGTCAGTCTCAGAAAATCAGCGTCAAGCTCACATTTCATCCCATAACCAAAAACAGTCATTATATTTTGGATAAAAGACAAATAAAATACCTTGTCTTTTATCATTTTAAATCACAATTATTCGTGCTTACCTTAATGTATTTGGATTTTTCTTAACAACTCCCATTACTCTCAGTAATGATTTTTAAAAACAATATTGTAACAAATACTGCCATAATGAATACTTTTAGTAATTCTTATGTTTTCTGTCATTTAGGTTTTGTTAGAGCTGAAAAAAAAAAAAAATTACATCTTGTTAGTTAATGTATTTAATATCAAGTAAAGCATTTGTATTATTTTAGTTAATAATAACCCTGTTATGCACGACACAAAAATAAATAAAGTCTTAATGAACCTAAAAATAGGCTTGATTTTCTTCACAAAGAATATGATCTCATATCCGTCTTTGATTCTGAAATCACGCTGATATTTCTTGACAGATTCACCCATATGACTGCAGGACTGATAAAATCATTGCTCTCCTGAGAGGAAATAATTAGAGAAGCATGCTTCATAAACATCAGACTATAAATACAAGCGGAGAACGAGCCAAAATGAGCTAAATCAGTATTTGAGTACACTTCAACACATTATAAAAAACCGCCCAACATTTCATAGAAAAACAAAACACCAAATATAGAAAACAAATTGGTACAAAAACAGCTGTATTTATTGAAATCTCTAACAAACATCACTCCACTGAGGAGGATCATTCTGGAAGCTGGTCTTCAGGGAAAACTACTAAATACATTAGTGGGAGCTACACAGGGCCGTGGATCTGCAAATGTACGAACGTGGTGTAAAACAGACCATTAAATTCAAGCAAGGAGAGACAGAGACGATAAGAGCTTTGAGAGTCAGCCGGTATCCCAGCATGCCTCACTGAAGTGCTTCAATCAGCCGCACAGAAACGCAGCTCATCTGTCAACAGATCGAAGAAATCAGATTCACACAGGAGCTTCGACAAGGAGCACACAACAGCAGCGCTGCAGTCATCATTCTGACGAGGAGCGTACGGGTTCGGATCGACACCGAGGTGTACATAATCATGACATTTATTATTTCTTGAAGAGTGAAAGCTGGCTGGTCAGTTCTGACTGTCAACTTCCATCAGTTCCTGTCCAGAACCAGTGTGGTTTTTCTCAATTAAAGCAAACTATTAAAAATAGCATTCAGTAACTGAAATAAAGATTAACTAAGATATAAATAGATGAAAAATTGAAACTTGAAATTGTAAAACATTGCCTTGGCAACTAATTGAAATAAATAAGTTTAAGCTGAAGTATTAAAATGACCAAAATCTACATGAAATAAAATCTATATAGAATGAAATGTTTAAGAAAATAATGATAATATGACAAACGTAAATATTTCAACAAAAGCTAACAAAAATAAAAGCATTAAATAACTAAAATTGCAGCCGAAACAAGAATAAAATGGAAGTGGTTATAAAAAAAAAACTAACATAAATATTTAAATTACAAAAACTAAAAAAATGTATAAAAAAAAATCCTTTAAAAACAATATAAATATAAAAAACTAATAAGTTAAACAAAAACTAATAAAAAAGACAAAAGCAAACAATTACTAAACTACAACTGAAGTCCAAATAAAACATTTAATAATATAATTACTAATATTTAAAATTATAGATCGACCGATATATCGATATTTTCCCGATATTTAATCATTTTACCATAATCGGATATCGGTTTTGTAATACCGGCTTCACCGATAAATGCCGCCATCTTGTGGTGGTTTTGAGAACTGCACGCAGGATCGCTATTACAGCGCGTCTGAGGGGAGACGAGACAACGGCGGCGTGCACAGGTACTTGATTTGCTGTAGTTAGTCAACTTTATTTAACATAACAGCCATTAATGCACAGATTGGATATGTTTCATAAATGCCTGATGTGCAGTTTATGCAGCTTGGCTCTAAGAAAGAGACGAACTCACGGAGTCACGTAAGATAATCCGTCACTCTTTCCCAATAAAGATTTAACTGTGCATGAATTAAATCATATGCAGCCATGAATGAGCGCATGTTGGAAATAAAAGCGCTGAATTGAATTCTCTGTTGTATATGCTCATCATAATCTCGTGAAGCCGCTTTCATATTTCTGTTCACTCAATGATTGATGCTCAGGAGAAGCTCCAGCACAGCCACCGTATGTAACTGTTCACAAGATTCACTCGTTTCAAACACGCTAAACTATATTAACATTTACTCTAGAACCATTATTTTGCCAATAAACACATCTCTATCGAAATTAATTATTTATTATCTCCGCAAGCGATCGCAGTTTGAGTATAGTTCTGTGTAAATAGATAAACCGCTGTCAGCAGTTATTTCATAATCTAGAATGACAAAAACATTTTAATAATTCTGATATAACATACCAGTTTAGAAATGCAATAAAATACGATGTTTTGTTTGTTATAGCTTATTTCAATATTCCAGAGAATATTATTCAGTTAATTATTCTTCACTCTTTAGTCTATTAAACAGCTTATAAACCTAAAACTGTAGTTTAAAATGAAGTTTATATGACTTCTGTCCTTTATTTTCTCCATTTGAAAACATTAGACATTATTTTGCTTATTGTTAATATCAGTGTTGCTGATGATGCTTTTTATAAAAAAATATATATTGTTGTAATTTAAAGATTCAATTTTACATGAAAGTGTTAATTTTCAACAGTTGTTTGTTGTTGTTAAGATGACTGAAAGAGGAAAAACCAAAGCTTCACTCTGTTATTTATTCACTTTATATCAGTAAATAAATATCGGTTCTGCATATCGGTTATCGGGAACATAAACATGAAAATAATCGGTATCGGTTATAAAAAAAAATCTATATCGGTCGATCACCATTTAAAATTATAATATATATAATATTCATCTTGAAAATAATATATATACACAACTAATACAAATTACAAAAGCACATAAAATTATAAAAACATTAAAAAAAAATCTTTAAATAACCCAGATTTTTACAATAGAATATAAATAACACTGGCCAGGACAAGAAATGCAATTGGACAATCAGGATTTTGAAGACAATTGTATATATTTACCAGTGATCCACATCGGCGTCCTCAAACTGTCCAGCAATTGTGCTCGAGTCAACTTCCATTCCATCTGAACACAGAGAGAGAGAGAAAAGCTTGATCACCGTATTAAATTACGTCCGTCCTGCCCTGTGCTACTCCACTGGGCTTAACCCATTACACATCCATTAACACTGAGGAAATCCTGCACACACACACACACACGCACACACACACCTGACAAACACGTCTGCCTCTCTCACAACACTCACCCTCCACCGACTGAAATCCAGTCACACACACACACACACACACACACACACACACACACGCACACGCACGCACACGCACACACACACCTGACAAACACGTCTGCCTCTCACAACACTCACCCTCCACCGACTGAAATCCAGTCACACACACACACACACACACACACACGCCTGAAAAACACGTCTGCCTCTCTCACAACACTCACCCTCCACCGACTGAAATCCAGCCCCCCCCCCACACACACACACACACGCCTGACAAACACGTCTGCCTCTCTCACAGCACTCACCCTCCACTGACTCAAATCCAGTCACACTCACACACACACACACACACACACACACACACACACACACACACACACACACACACACACACACACACACACACACACACACACACACACACACACACACACACACACACACACACACACACACACACACACACACACACACACACACACACACACACACACACACACCTGACCAACGCGTCTGCCTCTCTCACAACACTCATCCTCCACTGACTGAAATCTAGCGTATGCACACAGTCGTACGCGCAGCCTTGCAAAGTATACTTTATTTGACTCGTACACACGCGTACACAGATGTTCGACGCATGTTGCAATACCTCTCCTGGCCTAACGGGGGCCATAGGGAGCAGTTATGAAGATTACAGTGTGACGCGGAAGAAAATACGGAACACGGAAGAAAAACTCATAGAAGCACAGCGGAAAGGCTAGTCGTGACCAAGTATTGCTGCAAGCAGGGCCGGATTTAGTGAATCGAGGGCCCCAGGCAAATATAGGAATGGGGCCCTATACATTTGTACACATTTACCTAGATCAACCTTGAGGTTATTTTTTATCGTGACGCTTGCTGCTGCACAATGGTGCCCCATAGTTGTGTCCAATGTTCCTACATTTCTCATGTACATGTTATAATGGGATTCTTTCATTTACATTTACTCATTCAGCAGACACTTATTATTTCATGTTGTAGATCACGAAATAGCAATTTACCGTTGAGATACAAGTTAACAAAAAACTAATTATAAAATTATAATCCTCACAATTGAACCTTTAAACTATGTTTTTTAAAGAAAGGGGATGAGATTATAATTTTATAATTAGTTTTTTTTATAACTTGTCTCAACGGTAAATTGCTATTTCGTGATCTACAACATGAAATAATAAGTGTCTGCTGAATTAGAAGTATAAATTATGTTATTATTTAAAACGGGTTTATGTGGGAGGATTTACACATTGGTCTAAATAAAAACTGCAGACTGGATTATTGAAAATGCACATTCATTCTCTGCCAGTAGGAGGAGCTTTTGTTATATATATATATATATATATATGGTCTGATATATAGCGGTGTCCTCTGTAACGGCTGTAAAAAAGCAGTGCTTGGCGCATAAATGATATTTTATCAGGTAAAATGAAAATGCCATCCAAACTTTTCTGAAGACAATCGGTTCATTCATATAAAAACTTGAATTATGAGAATGAGAAAAGTGTGAATATAGTCTATATTGACGAGGAAAGTCCACTGATGAGTTACCAGCGTAAACCTACATTTAATTTTAGTCATTTATTTCCTCTCTCAGTCAGTAGAAAATATGGTTAACACCCGGTCATGCTTGAAAAAATTAATACCGTCATATACCGTGAAACCGGTATAATTTTAAAAAATACCGTGATATACATTTTTGCTCATACCGCCCAGCGATGGATGTCCATAAAACAGGTTAAGATGCGGTCACATTTTTTGACATCTTTTTATTTCTGTTTGGTGACTAGTTTCCACAATTTTAAAGCAATAATTCTATAATTTTATAACAATAATATGTGAAAATAATGTTATATTATTACATTATATTGTAGTAGTTTTCACAATATTATATAATGTTTTATATATATTTTAGTGACACTTTTGGTAGCATTTCGATAACATCTCATTTGTAAAATAAAACAAAATAACAATTATCAATAATATTGATATATTTGTATATTATAATAATATTGAAAACTACAGTTACTACGGTACAATATTGTGGGGTAATACACAAAACTGCCCTCTCAAGGACAGATAGACCCCCGCTATTGAAATAAACGGTATCAATATTGAGCTGTCACACACAGACCTTCAAATTCGTCCGACGGCGCGTCGGTTCTGACTCCAGCCATGTGGTACTGATGTGCGACGGACTGGGCCAGCATCCCCTCCAGCCGGTCCAGTGTGGCCTGACCCTCGGCCGTCAGGTGAGACAAACCCTCCTCATAGGTGTAAAACGTGGGGACGTCGCCCTGACCCTGACCCTGCTCTGAGAGAAAACAGGAAGAATACATGAACACTGAGAAAGCTGTAGAGACACCAAACCTCAGTCTCAGATCGCAGACTTTAATACTCCATTAAAAAGTAGAGAAACCAGATCAGTGTTTGTCAAGCAGGGGCCAGGAGTCGTTAGGGGCCTCAGGACGCTTTAAAGCAGAGCTCAAGATGACTTTAAAAACGCCAAAGCAGCTTTAAAATAAGCTAAACCTGCGAAAAATACAGATGTAAGCGGACATTATATGTTTTATTTTCATTTGGAATTTAAATTATCATTTGTTTGTTTAAAAAAAAGGTTGAAAAGCCTGGATATATGCATATATTTAAAAAAAAATTATAAAATCAAAATCCATTTATTTTTTAAGTTCGTTTTTCAACTTCTTTACATTTTTAATAGACCTGGAAAAGTCATGGGAAATGATCAAATCTATGAATATAGTCTATAAATATAGACTTTTCTAGATATTTCTTGCACTAAAATATTGAATCATGCAGTGACTTGCTGAGAAATTACCATTTGAGAGTAAAATGTATTTTAAAACCTATCTTGTAATAAAACGATGTACATTCATTGCTAAAAAAGTGAACTGAAACAGCAAAACATATCGAATTACAGAATTATTTTTTTAATCCCCAATTGTTTTTTTTTTATATTTAAAAGGAGTTTTTCATTTTTCTACTGAACTCAGTCTCATAACATCATCACATCCACAGGACTCAATTTAATAAACTGTAAACATCCATTATTCTCCATCATCCACACTGCTGCTATGTGTACATTCCCGGTACAACCTATTTGCACATTCTCTTGCACATCTGTGTTTTTTATTAATATTTATTATCCACAGTATACTGTATTGCACATTTTATCTCATTGCACATCCTCCACTTTTTATTTTATTATTTGTTCCCTTTTTCATTCTCACCTATATTTATATATATATTCTCTTGTGTTATGTTTCATTGTTTTATTGCTTATGTTATTTTTATTTTCTATTTTATTATTATTATTATTATATTTTTTTTGCACTTTCATTGAGCGGACCTGTCCCAACCTACATTTCACTACTGATTATACCCTGTATGATTGTGTATGTGACAAATAATAAAGAACCTTGAACCTTCTAGAATTACAGAATTTAATTATCTTAATTTAAATTATAATTATATAAAGATTTTTTATAAGCATCACATTATTTTAAGAATGACAGAATTAAATTTGAATTTATTGAAAAGTAAAACTTTTTTTAATTATATAAAAGTAGTTTGTTTCATTATTCTAGAATGAAATAATTAATTTATTCAAATATTACTTTAATTACATATAAGTAGTTTATTTCATCATTTTAAAATATTGCCATTCCTGGCTTGTGTAAATAAAAAAAAGAAGCTTTTATCAGCTTTGTCTTTACAGCAGCTTTTGTACCAGAAATACATGTCGTGTCCTGTTTGAGGGGCTTTTGAATATCGTCTCGGACTCTGGGGGACCTTGAAGTCCAAAAGTTCGAGAAGCACTGCACTAGATGCATTATGGATCCAAATGACACTCACCAGCCTCCTCGACGTCATACTCCTCTCCCTCGTAATCATCATCGGTGTCGGCGTCATCGGGGTCGGGGTGCAGGGCCTGACAGTCACACATGGCGGAGAACATGGGCTCCACTGCACACACACACACACACACACACACCGTCACTCATACAGGAGAGATGCTCGCGCTCAACTCATCCGCGCTCCTTCCACACACTCACATGCGGCTTTATCACTAGGCACGAAGCGGATCTCTGTGATGGTTCCGGAGTCTTCACTGTCGCTGTCGCTCTCCTCGTCGTCCTCTCCTGCATCATCCGAAGCTTTATCCTGCTGCTCTGCTTCAGCTTCATCTGGAAACACAATGAAGGACGGTCAGGTCAAACCTCTGGACACCAGAGCGTCTCTGTTTGGAGGTTGATGCCTCACCGTCCGGTTTTGCATTGACCATCACATACAGGTGCTCTTCTGGAAAGGCGCTGATATCTCGTGAGATCGCGTGCAGACTGATGGAGGGGTATTCAAGACAGAAACCCATCCCTGAACCATCAAACCAGGACAGATGCCTGCAAGGACAGAAAACAGATATATCCCAAAAACAGCACGCATGCTAATAACATGTTCTGGTTTGTTTGTTGCTTGTTTTTGACATGAGACATCTCTCAGATATGAGATAACATGAAAACACTGTGTGTGTGTGTGTGTGTGTGTGTGTGTGTGTGTGTGTGTGTGTGTGTGTGTGTGTGTGTGTGTGTGTGTGTGTGTGTGTGTGTGAGTGTATAAAATGTATAATACATAATTATTAATATAATACATATAAATAAGTAATGAAATATAAATTAATTAATAATAAATAACCATTTATAGATAATTTCACAAAATAAATAAATAATATATAAAATATATAACAATTAATATGATAAATATAAAATGAACAACAATGAAAAATATGTTATATTCTGAAATATATTTAAATGAAATAATGAAGTATACAAATATAACATAACATGTATTATACATAATACATATAAAATACACATACAATAAATGTCTAATTAAATATAAGACATACAAATGTGTAAATAATTGTATATATATGTATTTACACATTTGTGTTTTATATTGAAATATTCTGTAATTCTAGAACAATTAAATAAACTACTTGTAAGCAATAAAATAAATAAATTTGTAATTCTTAAAATAAAGAAATAAACTACTTATACATAATTACAATAATTCAATTCTGTAATTCCTAAAATCACGAAAAACTACTTTTATAAGTAATTAACATTAAAATAATTAAATTAAATTCTAGAATATAAATTATATACGTAATATAAATAAACGGAAATAATCAAATATTATTTTATACATGTATAATATATTATATTGTACATAACATAATGAAACAAATATATGAAATAAGTATATATTTATTTATAATAATTTATTCTTTATATAACACATCTAAAATAAACAATCAAATAATTAAAATGTATTTCTATAACAATACATTATATTATAATACATGCAAGTATAATAAATTATTATATATAATAATAAGAAATATATAAACAAATATGTAAAATTCACTACATTTAGATAACGTTACTTTCACTGTATTGAACGCTACCACATTATCATCTCATGCTACCCCTGTACTACCTCAGTGCTTTTCGTAAGGAGTCTAATACCCTTGCTAGCCACAGTATATGTTTATTTATAGAGTCTATGCACAAATAAATAAGTAAGTGTGTGCACAGGTGTCTTCTGCTGCAGGACACACGTGGCACACGAACACACTGATGCTGTATAACTCACGCCTCAGCCACAAACAGCGTTCCTGCTCCCAGCCTCTTCCCGTCCAGAACTGCGCTTGTGTCGGCCTGCTGGAGCCTCACGCCCTCGCTGGGTGGAGGCAAACTCTTCAACACCACCATTCTGATCAATTAAACCGCTGTGAAGCTGTGGAGGCGCTAACACTGATGCTGTGTTGAGACGATACGCAGATAAAGCGCGGCAGCAACAACAACAACAGTAACTCTCATTCAAGCGTCACGACGCGTTCTGCTTTAACTGCATTCATGTGCAAGTGAAACGCGGCGAGAAACTTTCAAATGGATTGTATATAGTTCAAAGACTCGCTGTCATGCGTCACTTCTGTAGTATTCGCTCACTGGGCGGAAACTGGCTCTAATAACTGTTTCCTGTTGGAAAATCCCCGGTTTATTACGGCAAGGGGCGCTAAGTGACCCAAAAAGGCGGATTCTCCATTGAGACGCATTCAAATCTCAATACGTTTTTTGTCTTATTGGAGACGTTTGCGCAGTAATAAGTATAATTTTATAAATAAATCAATTATAAAGATTATTATTTATTAAACAATCGAATATTCAGCGGAGCAATATCTGAAAAAAAGATTAAACAAAATACATTAAGTTTGTAATCACAAACGATTGTGATTGGTCCACGGTCAGCAACGCGGAGAAAAGTAACAGCTATCGCGTGATATTGCTGCACGTTGCTGCTTTAGCAGCGACATGGATCAAAAATAGCTCTTTAAAAACAGTCATAATAAACGTTAATAGGGATTTCAAACTATTAATTATTTTTTACACATCTTAACGGAAGAATTACAGGTGACGTACGGCCACTAAGCACCGCCCATTATAAGATCCGTGTTTAATCCATTCCACTCGTTATTTATTTCTATCAGCGCCAGACGCGCCGCTTTATGACGCAAGAAAAGAGCGCGTGCGTTTCATACCATAAACAAAAGGCGTAGCGCCTCTTCACGATCGGAGGAGATACAGCACGATTTTCTTTGTTCACAATTTAACTAATTCACCCGATTTAAACAACCACTTTGCATTATAACATGTTTAATTAATGTTTAAAAATGTAAATACTGACAAAAAATGTATAGCCTGAATGCACTGTAAGTCGCTTTGGATAAAAGCGTCTGCTAAATGCATAAATGTAAATAGATTCCTTTATTGTTTTAATATGTGTATTTAATTCAACTAATATACACACGTTTTATACCCATACGATAAAATTAAGACTACACACAGGGTATATTGCACTTTCAAAAACATCCACAGCACTACGTTTGCATTTCCTAAACATCTAAAATATACACTTTCTCGTATTTGTTCATGTGCATTTCAATCTAAAATATTACATTTTCATGTTATCAACTACCCATATACAGTAAGTAAACGCTGCTTGTTTCTTGAATCCATTACAGACACCAAAAAACACAAACTAGGAGCCAAAAACATTAACAGCAACATTAAGTTTATTTCTGTTTTGTGAATAATTTCCTTGAAATATGGAGACGTACATCTGGAAAGTAAGAGTGAAATAAAAAGAAGGAAAACACAAATTCCAGTAGTACACGGCTCAAAAACACATTCTTTAACAAAAAACAAAGACCATAATTATTTGAAAACACTATTATTAGTCTAGTGTCTGCGGAGGGTTTCGAATATTAGATTTGTTTTGTAATGGGGTGGATTTGTGTTGAAATGATTTCATAGTGTTTTAACTCAAACAATCTTCCAGCAGCCTGGAGATAACACTAAAACAGCTCGAAAAGAGCGATCCAACAGAACATCTCAACAATACAGTACCAAACGGCACCGTCAAAGGACGCTCGAACGACAAGTGTGGACTTACAGGTGACTGAACGTCTCAATAAAGTGTCCTAAAACTTCAGCAACAGCTCTCAAAGTACAGAAAATGTCCTAATCTGAGACACAAGTCAATCGTATTCTTTGTAATATAACATACAATGTTATTTTAGGTAAAGAGAGTATATTAGTCTTTTAAATTAATATCATTTGCAGCTAAATTGCAGATCTTTAATATTAAGATAATTGTCAATTGTGTTTCGTACTTTATTTGCTGGTCTACTAATTTAGTTTAAAGGAATAATTCACCCTAAAATTACATTATGCTAAAAATCCACTCATCTTTAGGCCATCTTAGATTAGATGAGTTTGTTTTTTCATTTAAACAGGTTTGGAGAAATGTAGCATTCCATCAATCCTCTGATGTATATATATATCAGCTGTATGGACTCTCATTCTGACGGCACCCATTCACTGCAGATGATTCATCGGTGAGCAAGTGATGCAATGCTACATTTCTGCAAATCTGCTCCCATGAAGGAACAAACTCATGTTCAGCTAATTTTTTGAAACTGTTCTTTCAATTAAATGAATGCATTTAGGCAAGGTTTGGCATCACATGTCAATCCCACATTTCCTTCAGGTACAAAACGAAGAAAACATTAACACAGAGAATGTAAAAGTCCAAAACAGCAGTTTGAAATGCACGTAACACAGAAGCTTCAAATGCACGCCGTCCAGTGTCTCTAGAGGACGACCGAAGCCGCTTTATACAAACTAACTCGTACTGGCCGTAAATGACAAAGTGCTTTACTCAGGAATGGTGACTGGAGTATTAAGAAGACCCTGTTCTAAACCGGTAAGATGATGCATGCGGCTGGATGAACTAGAGTGCATTCAAACATCTGAACGGACACTACGATATTCGTCTGGAAGCTTCAGTTTTGGTCCACTACACCCTAAACCAGGAGACTACGGTGGCTGATGAGGGACATTCCCGTGACAAGGCGATGAGAAAATAAACGTATTTAACCTACTGAGCTGATCATGACAACTGTTCACTGTCGAACACAAAGTTAACAAGGTCCGTGACTCCAGTGAACTCTTCCTCATCCTCATCGTCGTTATCATCCTGAGCTGCGGCCCTCAGCGGGACCAAGCCGTTGTGCCTGAAGGGACCTCGAGACCCCGCCGTGTGCTTCCACCGGACGCTTCCTCGTGTGTTCTCCTCTTCCTCCTCCTCTTCGTCTGTTTCGATGCGGTTCGACCTCTTGCGGGGGGGCTGTTCATCTTCCCCAGAGTCCTCAGTTTCTCCTCCATCCTCCTCCTCCTCCTCGTCTTCGCTGGAGCTTCTCTGCTGTCTCGGTTTTTCTCGTTTGTGCCTGTGTTTGGAGTCTCCTCTCGATGAATCACGCTTGCGTCCTTTTTCTGATCTTTGACGCGATTCCTTTGGCTCAAAGTCTTTAGGAGGTATGGACTCTGGAAAGACAAGAGGAGAAGAAAACGGTTAACATTTCTAGCTGTAATTAAACAGTATGAGCTAATATTTATATTTAGTGGCAAAATGATGGGAGTTACTAAAAAGAGAGGGTCCTTAGGGATGCATTGTTTCATTTTAATCTTGTCTAGTTCTGCAAAAAATGTTGCTGAAAATTGTGCCATAAATAAATCATCATACTGAGCACTATGAGTTTGAGCAAGAGCAAACATTTAAAGACACAGCACTACAGAAAAAAACCTAAATATTGTACAAATATTTTTAAGAATTAAAAAACAAACAAACGAAAAATAGAGCATTTTTTTCTGGGATACAATCTGCAAATTGCTAAGATTAAGTTCTTTGATAATGTCTAAATATATATATTCAAATGAATAACCTAGTAAAAGTAATTGTCTAAAAATACACTTCCTAGCACTTCCAAGCATTGCATTTTAAATGACTCATATTGAAAATAAATGCATTTGATATATTTTAATATTACATATTAAAAAAAGAAAACTATCATATTTGAAAGTTAAACACTATTAATTTAAAACCATCAGAAATATTTTTTCAAATATTTGATATGCTCAAATAAATATATGAAGCCTGCACATTAAAGTTTTTTACTTTTTCTGATACATTTGCCTGAGGAATGTAATGTTGATAATAACAGTTCATAAATAATGCAAGTTTGAGTTGTGTGCAGAATCTATAATGTTTTTTCGAGTCTATATTGGATTTGTATCTGTCATATCTACGAGTGACTTGGATGTGTGAGACACTATATTTCTATTATTTTGTGTATAAATAAAAGTGCATCATTTCAAGCTGAATTTTGTCTTGTGACATGAAATCCCCTCAAAATACAAAACATTAAAGTAGGGCTGTCCCCGGCGAAGGATGTGCATGGACCAACAGGAACAGTCGAATCATGTGTTTGGGGGCGGGTCAAAATATATTACCAAGAGTCAAGCCAGACATTCACATTTTTACATCAGTGCTCTCATTATAATGTTATGTATATGACATAGTTATTAATGTTCTGCATTTCTGTTTTGAAGATAACCAGTAGAATGAAGCATATGATAGCAGGTTTTTAATCAATGGGATTTAACTCATCATGTATCTCATATAGAATACGTTTAGTTATTTATAAAACATAACGTTAATTAATATTACGAATTATAGGCTATCTGCACAAAACGCCCTGAATGCATGAACGTGTCTGCGCGGCTCTGAATGAACTCCTTTTGTGAACGCGTTCTTCACGCAGCTATAAACTCTAAAAATTCACAGCGTTTTATTATAATGTTATGTATATGACAGTCCCAGTCATAGTTATTAATATTCTGCATTGCTGTTCGTCCTGCTCGCGCTGAAGAGATATTCACCGTATAATGAAGCGCTTTACTGAAGCACAACTCAACCAAATGCATCTTATATGAGATAAATAACATATACACTATATACATATAATCACTCGTACCCACCAGATCGAAAAAATCATTCTTTCACTCTCTCTGTGTCAGTCTTGTTAAAGATTAATCCCTGCCGCCAAGATGCTCCTCTGGTCACGGATTATGGAAAGTGAAACTTAAATCTATACGGGGTGGTTGGATTTATTGTTAAAATATTTATTTAAAGCTTCTTTCTTTTCAGATTCTTATTTACAGCATTATCTTAATAGGCTGTATATTAACTTATTGGGAGAAAACCGGTAGTTCTCTGTGAAATCAGACATTTGAGACATTCATGTGTCACCCCTACATTAATGATTACTGAAACAAAATATAGTACATTCATCCAATGAAAAAAAAAGTTATTATACTTATTCTCTTTGGTCAGTTTTGATCACCGTGGATCACAAGTGTGCCCCCTAAGTGAGAAATACCAGAGTTGAGATGCATATAAGTACATTTTTGGGGCTTTTTTGCTTTTATTTAGATTGGACAGAGGAGGACCGATAGGAATCATGGACCGGGAAACACCTCGAGTCGGGACTCAAACTCACATCAGATGACATTGGTATGAATAGCCGTTTGAAAACAGGAGTGCGTCTGCGCTCACCTTCACTGTTGGAGCTGGACAGCCGTCGACGGTGAGGAAGAGAGGAGTGTTTCTGATTGGACGTCTTCCGGGACCCTTCAGACTCTGACGTCTCACAGTAGTTGACCTGAGAGTTCTGACTCCGCCGCGGACGCCTTCTGTTCACGTCCACGTCGCTGTCGCTGAACTCGTTAGAGCCTTCGGTTTCTGCCAGATCAGCGCAAAAGTCAAAACCGTAAGTAAAGGTTTACTCTGTTCCAAAACCCAGTGACCTACCTAGACAGCCTACCTCCAAAAACACAAGCAACAAAACCATGCTGCCTTATATAAATACCAGTTCACTAGCTTTTATAACTGCGTCCCAAATGACGGACTATACACTGTGCACTTATACACTGTGTACTTATGTACTCAAAAATGTAGTGTATGAATTATAAGGTTATTTTTTCATTCCATAAACGGAGTCTGATAGCCCCTTCAGTGTGAAGTTGAACACACTACTTGTACTATTTACACTACAAAACTTTATAGAATAGTGCATAGGTACGCGATTTAGGACGCACCTGATATGCTATTCATTTAGGATATGAATGGATATGAAAATCAAACAGACCCATTTCCTCTTCCTCCTCCTCCTCGGAGTCTAACATGTCCTCTTCCTCCGAGGAGCCTCTTCGTCGGGCGGGAGGTCTGGGTCTGCTCCTCCTGGTTCTCTGGGTCTGAGCGCTTCTTCCTGTTCTCCTGGAGACGGGTTGATTCTCGCCGTCACTTTCACTTTCTCTTTCACTCGCGTCATAAGAGCCTGCGTTACCGTCAGACGCACCGTCTCCTGAAACCACAAAATCCTCCTCCTCCATGCTAGCAGCATAGAAGTCAAAACAAAATCATACTTTTATTCAGCAAGGAGGCATTCAATTGATCAACAGTGACAGTAAAGACATGTGTAATGTTACAAAAGACTTCTATTGTGTTCATCCTGAACAAAAGTGTATCACGGTTTGATCACAGGAATAAATTACATTTGACAATATTTCAAATAGACCTTTATAATAGAGTTCTAGAAGTTGTAATAACATTTCACAACATTACCGCTTTCCCCCTTGTTTTACTGTATTTTAATTTGATCAAATAAATGCAGCCTGGGTGAGCATAAAAAAATTAAGTACAAAAAAACAAAAAAAAACTACATTTTACAGACAACTTTTAGTACAACACATTTTTTTATTATTATTTTCATGAATATTAAACATTTTACCCGCACCTCTCATCCTCAATAGATAAACAGATTTACTGTAATACAGTCATTTTAGTGTAGAATTGACTACATTACAGCACAAAATACTGTAATGAATGACAAGAGTGATGATTGATCATACGAAGTACAACAACGGGGACTACCAGGAACGAGAACAGATGTGTGACAAACAGGGATTTAAGAAGAACAAACGTGAGGTAGATAACAGCAACACCGGGAAGGACACTAACAGGTTTCACCTGACATTAACAATGAATCACAATGTAACATGGGGCCGTAACAGACTAGATATAGGGAGACATGACTGGAATATCACCTCGCCGTCTGACATTAATCAAGATACCAGACGGAGACTTTAATTAACTAAAATGTTGTGGAATCAGGACGGATCTAATATATTGGGTGATGGTAGACAAATGGCAGAGGAAGACAAAGTTCTGATCAATACCCCCCCCTTCCAATAGGCGCGTCGCGCCGTACGATCATCTGAATAGGGGAGGGGGGGTGGCACTCTGGAGGCCTCAAGGACCTGGAGACCGGACAGGTGACCTCCATGGAAGCGGTGCCCGTTTTCGGGACCCACGGACGGTATTCCGGGGAACTCAGGATCCACGGCGTTGACTCAAGGCGGCCAATGGCGGATCCTGGGATTCCGGCGCCATGGCGGATCCGGGGATTCCGGCGGCCACGGCGGATCAGGCGGCCATGGCGGATCCGGGGATTCTGGACGGCCATGGCGGATCAGGCGGCACACGGAAGGTCCGGGAACTGAGGAGGCCACTGGGAGCGGGTGCTCAGGGCGGCCATGGAGGAGCGGGGTGCTCGGTGGACCATGGAGGGTAGCCCCCCCCACAAAATTTTCACTGGGGAAGCTGCCCCATCCCACTGGGGGGCGCTCACGGAGCCGTGGAAAAAGGCGAGCTGGACAGTGGCCAGCGGAGGGAAACTGGTGAGTGGACGGGGCCAGCAGGGGCTCAGGAGAGCTGAGACGGAACCAGCAGGGGCTCTGGAGAGCTGGACGGAGCCAGCAGGGGCTCTGGAGAGCTGGACGGGACCAGCAGGGGCTCTGGAGAGCTGGACGGGACCAGCAGGGGCTCTGGTGAGCTGGACGGGACCAGCGTGGGCCAGCGTGGGCGCTCGGGTGCCGCTGACTCTCGGGGGCGCTCGGAAGAGCTGGACGGAACCAGCGGGGAAATTGAAGCGCACTTACGAGGAGCCGGCACTGGAGGGCGCTGTCGAGGTGCAGGCACTGGAGGGCACTGGTTGATCAAATAAATGCAGCCTGGGTGAGCATAAAAAAATTAAGTAAAAAAAAACAACAAAAAACTACATTTTACAGACAACTTTTAGTACAACACATTATTTTTTTATTATTTTCATGAATATTAAACATTTTACCCGCACATCTCATCCTCAATAGATAAACAGATTTACTGTAATACAGTCATTTTAGTGTAGAATTGACTACATTACAGCACAAAATACTGTAATGAATGACAAGAGTGATGATTATTAGATCAATGTAAGTTAAGTAGCACAACAAACACTACCATGAAGTATAAATAACTTAAAATGCTGCATTACAGTAAAGGCAATTTGAGAGAAAAATGTTGGTGTTTAATAATCATGCAAAAAACATAATAGTCCTAAAAATATGAAAAGAATGTATTATTTCTGTAAAATATGTAAAATATGTATAATATGACCATCGCCAGTTCTTGACAGGTTTTGTGAAATTCACCAGAAGCCTTTTAAGTCTAGCCTAAAAACGTATTTGTTTGATATTGCTTTCCTGTCTTACATTTTATTGCTATTTTATTGTGTTTAGTCAAATTTTTAAGTAAATGTGTTTTGTATTTTTATTTTGTTGTAAAGCACTTTGGACAATCATGCGTTGTAATTAATTGTGCTATATAAATAAAATTGCCATTGCCACCCATAGAATATTTGGAAAGCATAATTGTTTATTTGTGAATGAGATGTGTTATATTTTGATGAAATAGTGTAAAATCCACCTGATTTGAACCCCAAAAGCCCAAATTTGATTCCCTGGTACTGTAAATATCACACCACACACACACACACACACACACACGACAGACAACAACACACACACAACACACACACCACGACACACACACACACACACACACACACACACACACACACCTGGAGCAGTGGACACACACACACACACACACCTGGAGCAGTGGACACACACACACACACACACACCACAGCACACACACACACACACACACCTGGAGCAGTGGACACCACACACACACACACCTGGAGCAGTGGACACACACACACACACACACACCTGGAGCAGTGGACACACACACACACACACACACACACACACACACACACACACACCTGGAGCAGTGGACACACACACACACACTGGAGCACCACACACACACACACACACCTGGAGCAGTGGACACACACACACACACACACACACACCTGGAGCAGTGGACACACACACACACACACACACACACACACTGGAGCAGTGGACACACACACACACACACACCTGGAGCAGTGGACACACACACACACACACACACCTGGAGCAGTGGACACACACACACACACACACACCTGGAGCAGTGGACACACACACACACACACACCTGAGCAGTGGACACACACACACACACACACACCTGGAGCAGTGGACACACACACACACACTGGAGCAGTGGACACACACACACACCTGGAGCAGTGGACACACACACACACACACACACACACACACCTGGAGCAGTGGACACACACACACACACACCTGGAGCAGTGGACACACACACACACCTGGAGCAGTGGACACACACACACACCTGGAGCAGTGGACACAACACACACACACACACCTGGAGCAGTGGACACACACACACACACACCTGGAGCAGTGGACACACACACACACCTGGAGCAGTGGACACACACACACACACCTGGAGCAGTGGACACACACACACCTGTCACTGAGCTGAAACTCATCCTCGCTCTCCTCCTCCTCCTGCGTACTGTCACTGTCCAGGTCATTGAGTCGCCGGCGTTTCCTCTTGCGCGGGGCGGGAGCTTTCACAGGCCGTCGACTCTCTCGGCTCACCGCGCTCCTCTGCTGACTCGGGACGGGCGCCGCAGGTTCACCGCGACCAGCGCCTGCAGGACACGCCACCAGTCAATTCAATATGTAACCAAAACCATATCATAAAGCACTAAACAATATCTCACATGACCAACCTCCTCCTTCTGGATCCTGAAGGTCTTCCTCTATTGCATCATCAATGGCGTCATCGAAATCATCAAATCTGGTAGTTAGTGATAAGAAAATCAAGAATTAGTCAGACTTCAGATATCTACTCTCGAGTTTATTTCTGATAGAAATGCTGATTACCTGTAACTGATGGATTTCCTCGTCCTAGTCGATCGCCTCCCCAGATTCTTACTCTTCTTGGCATCTTTTTTCTTCTCTGCCAAGCCCTCTTCTCCATCACCATCCTGACATGATGAAGAGGAGTGCATTAAAAACAAATAAAGCTGATTCAGAGATTTGAATTCTCCTCTTATTAGCGTACAGTATATATGTTTAATTCATTTATACATAGCACAGCATACGATGCTTACTATAGTATAAAATAAGGTATTTTACAGTATGGAACAATATAGCATAGCACATTATGTTATTTAATTACAGTAATTACAGTATGCAACATTCTATAATAATACAATAATACAAAATAACTGATTTATTTTTACTTCATTTAGTTATAGCATAGCATAATTTACTATAGTATACTATTGTTTTGAATGGGGTACTATACAGTATGATACAGTACAGCGTAGCACATTATGTTACAGGAAAGTACAGTATGTGATATAATACAATATAATAATTAATTTATGTTTAAATAATTTAGATATAACATAGCATATTATTTACTGTAGTTTAAAATAGCATATTGTACAATATAGTATGGTGAAGTATAGCATAATATAATATAATAAATGTCTTTAATTTAAAAATAGCATAGCATACTATGGCATAATTTACAGCATATGGTACAGTATAGTATTATTTTAAAGGAAGGTACAGTATGGGATATAATATAATGGCTGCATACTCACTGGGGTGGGTATAATGTTCTCCACACTGATGCCCACATACACTAACCGCTCACGTCTGAAAGAGAGAAAACAAGAACCGAGTCTCAGAATCACATAAGGCCACTCGTCATGGATGATGACTCATGAGCTGATGAGACGTGTGTGCATCTACACCTTCGTTCAGCTCTCTCTTTCTTCTTCAAAGCCGTGTCCAGATTCTGAAGCTGCTCTTCCAGCCTCTCACAGAGAAGCTTCTGTGAATGACAAGAACACACTTCATGAACACAGCTCACACACACACACACACACACAAGCCTCTGACGCAGACATCGAGTCCCTTACGTGCTGGCAGGGAGGGCAGAACCATTCTCCGTCAGGAATGATCATTAGAGGAGGTCTCAGACAGGCCGTGTGATAGCCGCAGTCACACATGTCACAGAGAAGGATCTGGAACAAACATACAAGAGCAAGAGAGAATGATCTTCTTTAATTGTGTTAGTTACGTCTCTTTTTAAAGTATTAGCTATTCATTTGAAGTCTCATCTTGTAGCTTGAATCATTTCAGAAGCATTTGTGCCTCAATTACACTTCATATTCTTTTATACAGTTTTTAATGAATATTATTATCTGAATACCCCCTTATACTTACTGTGGGAGTAAACAAACCTTTAACCATAAATATGTTCTATTATGTGTCTTATTTGAATTTTTATTCATGAATTTACTTACTTTAAACAAGTGCTTTGTCAAAAAAGGGTAATAATCAATGTTATTTTAGTATATACTATTACATTAGTTATTCATTATTTAAAATTATAATTTATTTTTTAATTTTCAGTTGTCATTTTCAATTTGGTTTAAGTTTGTCATTTTTATTAATTTATTTACTTACTTTAAACAAGTGCTTTGTCAAGAAAAGGGTAATAATCAATGTTATTTTAGTATATACTATTACATTAGTTATTAATATTTAAATATTTAATTATTTAAAATTATAATTTATTTTTTAATTTTCAGTTGTCATTTTCAATTTGGTTTAAGTTTGTCATTTTTATTCATTGATTATTGAATTATTTTGTTTCATTATTCATTTTATTTAGCTTTAATTTATTTTAGTTTGAGTACTTTCAGTACTTCAAACTTATTGTATTTTAATTAGTTGCCAAGGCAACAATTCTAATATTTCTACAGTTTTTAAAGTTTCAGTTTTTCATCTAATATTTATATTTTATATGACTTCAGCATTATTTCAACTAATACATTTTTAAATACTTATAGTTGTAGTTAACAATCACAACACTGTATACAAATATTTCTAAATATTTTCAACTATCCCATAGACTTAATTTGAAGCAGTAAGAACCCCCCCAGACACACTCATGATGTCATGTGATACGGTGGCTGTACATTGAGTGCTAGAACACTCTCTCTTTGGGGAGATTCAAGTATAATCGATTTAGATAAAGTAGTATTCTGAACTGCTGAACAGTTACTCACTAGTTCTGGGTGGTTGGCGAGCCCACAGTGTTTACAAGCATCTTCCGGTGGAATCTCATTGGATTGGTCCGATTCGCTCTCACTCTTGTGGTCTTCTGTCTCTGATTTGTTGTCTTCGTTGTTTGCAGATTTGTCGTCGGCCACTTCCTCTTCCCGCTCCTGAGCTCCTTTGGATTTGCAATTTTTCGTACGAATTTTCGACCAACATTTCCGCCTGTGTCGCCGTTTGGCCTAAAAGAGTCAAAAGAACCATTTGCATGAATAAAAAACATACTGTAAAATACATTGGACTGGATATAAAAAGCTTTTATGCTACCTTAAAAGACTTGGGCTGTACTTCTGTGTCCACTTTTTTGTGCATCTCCTCCTCGGGATGAACTTTCGCCTCTTCGTCTTCTATGCATTCCTCTTCCTCCTGAGCTGCTGAGGAGGCCGAAAGTTTCCCGTCTTGTTTCCTATCCTGACTACCTGCCACTTTGGGGCTGGGCTTGCAGATTCTGGCAGATCTCCGCAGTGATCTCCGATTGCTGGTTTCCGATTCTTCTACATCCTTGTGCTGGAGTTCAGGCGTTCGTCTATGAAGCGGGATCTTAATCTTCAGGCGAATCCCTTCCTTCTGAAGTTCTGACGATACTTCTTTGTCATTGTTGCATTCAATTATTTCAGCATCCTCTTCTAAAGCCTCTTCAATGCTGGATGTGTTTTGCCCGTCTTCTTTTACTTGCAGCTTGGATTTGGTCTTTTGTGAACGCCTCTTTCTTGGGCTTTTCAGACATTTGTCTTTGTTGACATCAACCATAACATCAGTTTTTTCTCCAGCTGACAAACCAGCCGTCTTACTTTTCCATTTGTCTTCTTCATCGTCAGCTTTTTCCACCTTTTCCTCAACTGAAGTGGTCTCTTCAGTCATTGGCGACTCCTCAACAAGGCTCTCCACTTCCGCAGACACATCTGGGCTCTTACTGCAAACATCTTTTGACAAATCCTCAGGGACACTACAAGAAAGTGGACCGTTGTCTGCTTGAACCATGGATTTCCCAACAAGGACAGACTGTCTTACACTATCTGTGCTTTCAACTTCAGTCTTCAAGACATTCTCGTTCCCATGATGACCATTTGAAGAATTAGCGTTTTCATTCAATGGCTTTTTACTCTCAGTGGGACCTTTGATAACACCTATGTATTGTTCCCGTGCTGCCATTTGGTCATCCTTTGGCTTTTGTGGGACAGCGATGATGGCCGTCGGTCCGATTTGCTGTTTCTTCACTAGCAAGACAGTAGGATTGCGGAACGATTATACCTCCTGTGCTGATGCTATCGCTGCTGTTAAGGTTGTTGTTGTTGTGATTGACGTTGCTGTAGTGAGTGCTGACATCATCTCCTCCACTCCTTTTTAACTCCCTCTTCTTCAGTGGGATTTTAGCCTGTTGGTCGCTCTTTATAGCTCGAGCCACGTTCTCAAACACCAGCTCTTTCTTGTATTTGTGCGTCTCCGATTTCACCGCCAGAACGTGTTTGATGGAGGCCGGGGGCATGACGACGGAAATGGCGTTCCATGGTTTGGCACAATCGTTTGGTTCTTCTTTGACGAGAGTTTTGATCGTACTAACCCTGTTATCAATGACAACTATGGGTTTAAGGATTTCTGCAACTTTCTCTTCTTGCTCTGGTTTAATGGGATCCGTTGGTTCTTTTTTAATGTCTTTAGGTATTAACCCACTCTCGTTGGCATTAAAGGTGCTGTTGGTAAACTCTCCTTGTCCGGATACATGGTTCTTCAAGTCTTCAGCCTCACCTTGAAAATTGAACAATACAGAACTACATGAGAAACGGTTTATTTTCAACATCTATAAGTGAGAGTATGGTTATAACTATATTTTCCAGCCACTGGAAAACCAACTAGTCTGGATACTGTGTGAGACTCCTTCCTCTCAATGTCTATGGTGCTTACAGCCCTGAATGGAAATTATTTTCCAATGAGTTTTACCTTTAACACCGTCTTTCTCCATACTTGGGCTGGTGGGACAGTTCTCTTGATCAGTCACGACTGGGTCGATCTTGGCTTTAAGCTGTTCTAGTGTGTCTGCAAGATCATTCCTAGTCCTGTTGAAATAAAAAATGCATTTCTTATTATTTGATAAACTTCATTAAATGAGATTTCACTCTTATACTTAACTTGTATACTAGTATAACAAGGTTAAGCTTTTGAGGAAGCACAAATAATGTTAAAATGTAGTCCATGAATGAGCTGTAATGTTCATCAAAATTCATGTTTCCCTCATCATTTTGGTAAACAATCTTCTGTTCCTCTCCCTCACCTTGCAATGCATTTCCATGAGGACCCATCCAGATCATCCTGTTCCTCAGAATAAACACGTATATTCTGATCTTGATCTAACTGGAGCCAGTAGAGAAGTCCTTCCTTGTCTCTACCGATGGGCTGTAGACGCATCTTGTCTGGATCTTCCTCGTTGATTAATGTCTTAAACTTGAGATTATCGTCAAACTGGCACTCGCACAAGTACTGTTAGAGAAATAAGGAATAAAGGTGAATCTCACGGTCACAATATATTTTAGGGTTAAATTAAATACAGAGTCCGATCCTCCCTATACGCAGAATACACAAACTGCATAGAGCCCCCGAAACACCAGGGGACCACCTTTCTCTAAAAGATGTTTTCATTTTTGTTTTGTTTTTTTAATTTAGCCAGCGGTTATGAAAACATGAATGATCATTTCTTTTAATGTGGTGCACTGTCACCCTCTCTACATAGAAATCAGTCAAATCGTGGAACGTGAATGTCATACAGTCTCTTGCTCGAGACTAAAAACAATGAGTTGAAAGCGTACGGAGTCGCGGAAGAGATACTGTTTCTTGAGCACTTTCCGTTTTCACAGTTTTGTGTAGAGCCCCCAGAAGTCTAGGATCGGCACTGGTTAAATACGACATGGACACACTCTTGACAGGTTTCAACTTTATAACGTAATATCGCCATCAAAACAAGTCAAACTCTATTGCTTGAGTACAGAAAATAAGGAAATACTGACCTTTAAAACGCCAGTTTTACACTCTACTGTCATTTCCAGGTAGCTTTTTCTCTCCATTTCCCATGCCCAGGTGCTGTTAAATTCCTGGCACATCTGCATCAACATGATTTCAACAAACAGATGCATTTGCATGGACATTTACATATTTATAGCATATGATTTAAAACTAAAACACGTACCTTTACAAGATACTTCTCCCATTTGTCTGGAGTGACGCTCTTGCCGATCTTCCGCAGCAGTTTGACATGGAGCTCAATCAATGGCTGAGGAACTAAATTGTACAGAAATCAGAATTTCTATTATTTTACCATTTATAACATTACCATGAACGTCTGTTTGTTACCTTTGATTTTTTCTTAACTAATGCAATCACATTCAAACATTTGTATATAACCAAACACTTGTATGTGGACCACCGTAGTTATGTATACAACTCATAAAAACAGCATTTATTTTTTCTCTTACGTTTTTTGATAACATTTTGTTTATTAATTTAAATGAATGCATTTTAATGCATAATGCATTTTTGAATGCATCCCTCTCATAACTATACAGTTTTATCAAATCCATCCAATCCGCTGTCAGCGATGTCAGAGCATAAGACCAATAATTCTGCGGCGACGTTTACATACGCAGTTCTCCTGAATGACAACATTAGTGTGGTGGAGCTCGCATACAGCTATTGTTACACGACACCTACGTGTACACAACTAATACAGTACTCGAAGGGGGCGGGGCGTAAACTAATTTGTGCAGCGGTAATATTATTACAATCGTTATACTGTAACATAGGAAGTTTGACAGAAGCCCGCGCATGCGCAACTGTGCGGCTACGGTCCCATCAGTGTTTATAATCTGAGTGTAAATTATCAGGTCAATTTATCGAAGTATCTCTGCATTTAATTGTGACTAACAGCATGCTAACACCCCTAGCAGTGCGTATAGTCAATGGTATACTAATATTAATCTTTAAATGTGATTTTTTCCACTGGTTAAGGGTGGAAAAATCACACATGACTGCTTTCAGAAACACTTCGCCACTTTACGTTACGTTTGAAAAGCATCGGGGACACGTTCCCATCCAAACAAAGACAACGAGGACCCCGCAAGCTAAACTTTAAGTGACCAAACCCCTGATGGGTAAAGATGAGGAGCCTGTCCAAATAAACACGAACCCAGCCTGTCGCACAGCTCACCCGCCGATGTCTCCTGTAAGTACCGCTCCAGCTGGGGGAACGTTAGCTCGGGCAGATCCAGAACAGACCCGTAGCGCTCCAGAAACGAGCAGACCACCGCAAACCCGGGACTGACATCTGGAGGAAGAGCCGCCGTGGAGCACAGAGCAGCCATCTTTCCTGGAGATGACGAGCTGTGCTCTGCTTAGACCCAAAACTGCCCACAATACACCGCGACACCCACCAGAGCATCATCCAGAGGGGCTCTACAATGCCTCGCCACCATCACAACAATAAAGTGTTGATGAAGATGATGAAGATCATAAAGTGCGGCTTTAACATGCCCACGGACTCTTTTGAAATAGAAACAGCGTTGTTCATTCGTGATCGGGATGATTAGTTAAATAAATTAAATAAATAAATACATTATATTTATATTTAAATGTAAAAAAAAAAACAGTTTTTTTTTTACTTCGAATAACAACACAATATAAAATAATCAAATAGAACGTCACACTTATTTCCTCAGATATTTTTTTATTAAACGTCGTGTTTGTTAACCATTACCGGGATGAATAATTAAAGTGATAAATACATAAATGCAAATATAGATAATATTTTAATAACAATAAATAATTCTGTTCATGAATTATAACCATGTAATACAATATTCTTATGTATTTTATTTATTCCTTAAGCAATTTCAAAGCACGAAAACCAATAACAGTACTTCTGATATGAAAAATTACATATGCAATTCTCCTGATATATAATAATATTTGATATGTTTTATTTAAAAGTCGTGCAGGTCAGTTGAGAGGATGAGAACCATGCCGTTGACTGACTGACTCCAGCTTTTTGTACGTCACTGAACGGCAGCCAATCAACGTAGAGTGCTGAAGCGTACGCTGATTTGACGCTGGCCACTGACGTACGTGGTGGGTGTGTCCCGCCGTCACACGAAGAGAAACACAACACAAGCAAGATTGAGTTGCAGACCGAGGCAAGATTATATAATATAAATGAAATACGTTTATAGTGCATGAATTATAAAGTTGTTATTGTTACGATTGTAATTAAAAATTTGCATTAATAAAAAACTCGTTTAAAGCAGATGTCAGGTTTTGTTGTATGCATGTACTAACGTTAGTGCTTCGAAGCTGGGTTAATCGTTTCTAAATTTAATTTTAGATGAAGGGTGCTTTCACACTTGGTTCGCTTGCCTGGTCCGAACCCGAGTTCGTTTGCTCCCCCCTCCCCCGCTGGACTGTGTTCATATTAGTTTATTTGGGTCCGAACCGCAGTTCGTTTGCGTCATCAAGCCAGCAGCTGTTTACCCTGTTGCGTAGTAACGACGGCGCAGGAGAAGGCGTTAAAATGCATAGCATTGCTCTCTGCACTTTTATATATTTTCGTTTTTGAACCGTTCGTTTTGTTTACAACGCTTAGTGTATAACGACACTCACGCCTATCTTACGAATGCACTGCACATGCTCTAAAGAACGCTGAAGGCGAACAGAAATGAGATATACAGCTCTCTGCAGACGCGCGTCTCAGAGTGAAACACATTTTTATCAAATAATACGTCATCATTAATGGCGGTTCACTTCCGTGATTTGGTGCGATTGCGTTCACATCAACAGCTAACCGTACTGGAGTTCACATGAACCGTAACGTTACCCCAGACCAGCTTTTTAAAGGGACTCTGACACGGTACCCGAGCTCGGATTACAGCGTTCACATCATCCAAACGAACCGAACTCTGACGTCAATCGAACCCGCACCAAAAGTGCTTGTATGAAAGCACCATTAATCTAAAAAAACAAACAAACGAGGTACATTGATGGTGCCAAACAGTAATACCATAATACTGAAATTGTAACATTTTCATGTACTATTGTGTTTACACGACACTCCCAAGGATCTTTACAAATAACATGGTACTTAATAAACGCATGTGATTTTTCTCCCACTCTCTTACAGGAAAGCTGATCATGTCTTCTCCAGAAATTGCTTCTTTATCATGGGGCCACATGAAGGTCAAAGGTTGCTCCACATCCTACAAAGACTGTAAAGTGTGGCCAGGTGGCAGCCGAGCCTGGGACTGGCGTGAAACCGGCACAGATGTGAGATGAACACCAGATCACAGTGTAAACTCATCCTCAACCTATGACATTAGCTTCTTATCGTTTGATATTGGCATAAACATTTCAATGCATTTGAGACAATTATCCTTTACATTACAGCCATGCCTAATATAATTTGCCAGTGCATAGTAGCAATGCATCTACGTATTGTTTTATTCGTTTTCTACATTTTAGAATAATAGTAAAGCTTTTAAAACTATGAAAGAACAAAAATAGAAGTATGGGGCGATCTAGTGACCAAAATGTTCAACACATTATCTTGTAATTGATCCAGTCTGCTTTAAATGTTATTTATTAAAGTGCATCTGTGCTCCTGCCAGCATTATCCAGGCGTCCAGCCAGCCGACCTGGACGAGGTCCTGAGGAAAGGAGTTCAGACGCTGGTCATAGGACGAGGAATGAGTGAAGCTCTACAGGTAATAATGGGAATTTGCTGATCAGCAGCACTGTTCATAATCTTAATATTGCAATCCTTAAAGGAACAGTTTACTCAAAAAATTACATTTGCTGAACATTATCTTCCAAGATGTAGAAGAGTTTGTTTCTTCATCAGAACAGATTTAGAGATTTGTAGCGTCCCATCACTTGCTCATCAATGGATCCTCTGCAGTGAATGGGTGCCGTCAGAATTAGAGTCCAAACAGCTGATAAAAACATCACAACAAGCCACATCACTCCAGTCCATCAGTTAATGTCTTGTGAAGAGAAAAGCTGCGCATTTCAAAGAAACAAATCCATCAAGATGATTTTAACTTCAAACCGTCACTTCTGGAATATGAATAAAATATGAATCCACGATCTATAATAACACATCCTTCAGTGAAACAGTCCATCCCTGTTGTCCTCTCAGATCCATCGACATAATTGTTTAGAAGTGTTTGCGCTAATAAATGGTGTTTAAACTGTACATATTTCTCTCCTGATTCAAACAAGATGGACTTTTTTCCACTGGGAGAAGATTTATTATGGATTATGTTGTAATATGTTTGCCAGATGCAACAGTTAAAAGTTAAACATCTTAATGCATGTATTTCTTACATAGACATAGCTTTTGTTAAATGATAGACTGGAGTGGTGTGGACTACTTGTGCAATATCGTGTTGTTTTTATCAGCTGTTTGGACTCTAATTCTGACGGCACCCATTCACTGCAAAGCACCCATTGGTGAGCAAGTGATGCAATGCTACATTTCTCCAAATCTGTTCTGATGAAAAACAAATTCTTATGTTCTGGTGAGAACATTTTCAGCTAATATTACTTTAAATAAGCTAATCTGCTTTTTAAAATGTTTCAGGTGCCTCCGTCCACCCTAGATTATGTGAAGAAGCAGGGTGTGGATGTCAGGGTGTTTCAGACCGAGCAGGCTGTTAGAGAATATAATGCTCTGGCGGGACAGGGAACTAAAGTCGGCGGGGTCTTCCACTCCACCTGCTGATCACATCATTAACACAACCAGATAATTCATTTAATTGGTTGTTTAAAGTGCCTTACATTACAAACACTGTTTTCTTAATATATGCTTCTACTGGAGGATTTTTTTCCTTTGGTGAAAATGTTATTTGCTTTATAATCATTAAATGATTATTCTTTGAATGCAGGCTGCGAAAGCACCCCATTATCACACACACAGTGATACATTTGAACAAACAAAACATTTATTTCAGATAAAACATAATTGTGAAAACACTTGATTTTGTGTTGCTGTTATTTCCCATATATACACTGCCTGGATTCCTCGGGTCAGCGGCGAGCTGGTTTGGGCATGATGAAGACTTTGACGGGTTTGCTGAGGTGGATTGTGCCCTCGATGCAGCTCTCGCTGGGGGGCAGGCCGTCCATACTCTCGTTCCACGCAGGTTTAGATGCAGATTGTTTACTGCTGCTGGAGCTGTAGGCCAGAAGCAACCGCACCTCGATCTGACAGGCCTCTGAAAGGAAAAACACCAGTCTTATTTTACGATCACTGAGATACTTTAAAATCATTAAAACATTTTATTTCAGTTTTAGGTGTTATTTTAGTACATGAAGTTAAACTAAATACAAATAGAAAATTTGCATTTGCAAATAGCTGAAATAAAAGTTGCATTTTTTACTTTAAAGTAACAAATGATTTTTGTTATATATATTGTCTTATAAAAATGACTGGAATGGTATCAGATGGTACTATGATAGAAATGTATGGTATTTACATGTATTTAAGCTATTTTGATAAGTGTAGTAAATATTTTAGTGATTTTCCTGCAATTTGTTAGTCAGCATAATCTTGAATTGGTAATTTCCATGCAAAAACAGTATTTAGTGGAAATAAAAATAATAATAAAGAATAACAAATAACAAAGCACTGATGACTTGTAAAAAACGGACCCTTCTCACAGACTGTGATGCCACATTTCCACAGTTATTAACATCATACATTTTAAATGTTTAACATTTTCTTTTTTATATATAATATAATACTATACTTTGTGTTTTCTTACATTGGCATTAAATTACAGAAAGATTTTCAAAAAACAACAGCATCTTTCTCTTTTCCTCTTTTTGTAAGGTCATTGTGGATTTTTTCTTTATTGGAGCAGATGGAAATGCAAAAATTATATTTGTGGTAGTGTCTGTTCATCATTATATTACACAACTATGACGACTTGTGCTTCTGAAAACCCTGGAAATGTAAAAAGGGTCCATAAAGACAGGACAATGTATTTTAACAAAGCATCCATTTTGATTTTCTCCGAGGCAGAAACGTATTCCGGCTCAGTATTCTGCTGGTCACACAGACTCTCGCAGATATAAAATAACTCATGCCTTGTTGGACTGGATACAGTTCTATTTATATCTGTGGAGCTGTGAAGAGTTCATGCTGTTCGCTGCCAGCAGAGAGGGATTTGTCATGGTGTGTGCAACATTATTCTATTCAAGGACAAAATACAAAGAATAGCTACTGCATAATAATCCTCAACCAAAAATATACAACCGATGTCTTGATGCGCACGTGTCTATTAAGGCACATTTCAGAAAGGACACGTACCTGTCCAGGCAGAATGAGAGAGATAAACCTGCGTGATCAGTCGCACGCGTCCAGGTCCCGGGGTCCTGAAATCTCCAGGTTTGGGGTGGATTATGTGAGACTGTCCATCTGGATACAGAACCTGTGGGACGATAAAGAAAAATGAATAATGTGCATCAATTGTACAAAGATTTTATTAAACAGATTTCAAAGCCAATATAAAATGGCTTATTTTATGCACAAAACAGTTTTCAATGAAGGATTACTAACATTCATGCAACGGGCAGATGCTTTTATTCAAAGTCAATGCATTCAGGTAAAAGTTTTATTATGTCATGCATTCAATGGAAATCACACCTATGACCTTAGCATGCATGGGATTTAAACTGCATCAATCAGAAACTGACAGGATGGGCTGACGTGTCTACAAATGGTTGCAAAGTCATTTTTCTGAGGTTAAAGCCTCTGACCTGCACTTTGACTGTTGTCTGTGGATCTTGTATGTGTTCAAGAGTAGCATCGATGTCTAATGCCACTACCAGACCAGTGGTGAATTTCAAAGGATTGTCTGATTCTCCCGTTGGCTCAATAATTGTTGCTGACGCCCTGTGGATCTGACCAACCAAAATAAACAGAAAAAGAGATATTGCAACAAACAGTCTAGAACTTCCCGAAGCTGTTTGTGTGTCAGAATCCACAAACCTGCTCGGGTAGTTTGAGATGGATGAATCTGCTTTGCCGTAGTGTGGTCTGAAGGATTTTAACCAGATCTAGAGGTTTGCAGGCCGTCAGCCGGGGCATCAACTCCAGGAGTTTCTCCACAAAGCTGTCCTGAAAGTGGGGCAACTCTGTCATGAAGAGCCTGAGAATGGAAAGACAAGAACATTCAGGATTTTTCACACATAACAGCATTTAGATTGAGATCTTATGGATGTATTACACATCATCTTTGACTGTTTTTACCTCTGAAATGACTCCACATCCTGCAGGAACTTCTCACAAACACCAAGTACACGGTCAACCCTGTTATTTGGATGAAGAAAGATGTTCAGTTTCAAGACTTGAGATTGTATTGCATCATGAAAGTTTATTAGTAAGTGCTGACCCTCGTTTGGATCGGGCCGTCAGGATGAGCTGTAACGCTTTCGCCTGCAGCCGGACGTTGTGAATAGAGGCGATCTGCTGCGTCTCCAGACCGCTGTACAAGAACTCCAGCTTATAGGTCTCATCCAGGATCTGTCACACATTACAAAGGATTTTTGGTCAAGTTTGGTGGGATGGCTCAGGTTCAAATTCATTTTGGTAGGACTTATACCTGTCGAGCGGCTGTTGAAACTTTGGCGTTCTGTTTAAGACAAAGCGGCACAGCCATGGTCCATAACTTCTCCTGAAGTGCCTGGGTTTAAAACAAAAAATAAAAGTTATGGATAATATGCCTTACTTTATCAATACAGTTACAACGGTTTACAAAAGCGTTCAAAGGCTTGTGGTCGGTAAAACATTTTTAATGACTTAAGTCTCTTATGCTCATCTAAGCTGCATTTAGGGGAAGTCGTGGCCTAATGGATAGAGAGTCGGACTTGTAACCCGAAGGTCGCGGGTTCGAGTCTCGGTCTGGCAGGGATAGTAGGTGGGGGGAGTGAATGTACAGCACTCTCTCTCCACCCTCAATACCACGACTGCGGTGAGACCCTTGAGCAAGGCACCGAACCCCAACTACTCCCCGTGCGCTGCAACATAAATGGCTGCCCACTGCTCCGTGTGTGTTCACGGTATGTGTGTGTTTGTTCACTACTCACTGATGTGTGTGTGCACGGAGTATAGGACACCATACTTGGCCACGTCACGTCCTTTCCTTTTTTTCCTTTCCATTTATTTGATCAAAAATACAGAACAAAACTGTAATATTGTGAGATTATATTATAATTTAAAATGACTGATTTATATTTTAATACATTTTAAAATATAATTTATTCTTCTGATGCCAAGCTCAATTTTTAGCATCATTACTGCAGTCTTCAGTGTCACATGATCCTTTAGAAATTCATTCTAATATTCTGATTTGCTGCTTAAGAAACATTTCTTATTATTATTAATATTGAAAACAGTTGTGCTGCTTCATTATTTGTGATGCATTTTTTCAGAATTCTTTGATAAATATAGAACGTTCAAAAGAACAGCATTTATTTGAAATAGAAATCATTTGTGCAATTATAAATATTTTTTATGGTAACTTCTAATAAATTTATTGCATCCTTGATTAAAAAAAAAGTCCCACTAACTCCCAACTTTTGAATGGTAGTGTATGTAATTATATTCATTAACATTAACAATGATGACTAGGTGTTTACATTTGCTTTAGACAACAGGAGTTGTGCTAATGAAGTACTAGCAGTGTATTATATTTGTATTCACCTTGGTAAGCAGCAGTTGGCAGTGCAGGTATGTGGCACAGAAATCTGCAGATCCGGCCAACTCCGTCTGAAGCTCCCCCAACCGCTGCAGATCTCTGTTTGTGACAAATCAAAATCATCTTAACAAACATTGTATTAAAAGACCTTAAAATAATATAGCTGCAGTGCATTAAAGGTTTGAACCTGATGGTAAACTCCAGCAGATCCTGAGCACCAGGTGTTTCCAGGTTCTGAAGGGCGCTGACCCGAATGAGACTGTCCTGAAGGAAGTTCTGTGCCGACTCCAGGCTGCCTGATCCCACACCGGACGCCTCCAGACCAGAACTAGCAGTCTGCTTTCTGCCCGGCAACTGAGACCAACACCAAAGTTATTGGTGTTAGTTAAATTGATTAAACAGAATGACGATTCTTTTTTGTTTGTTTTTGAAAGAAGTCCCTTCTGCTCACCAAGGCTGCAATAATTTGATCAAAATACAATAAAAATAGTAATATTATTAATATTTAAAATATCTGTTTTTTATTTGAATATATTGTAAAATGTAATTTATTCCTGTGATGCAAAGTTGAATTTCCAGCATCATTACTGCAGTCTTCAGTGTCACATGATCTTCAGAAATCATTCTAATATACTGATTTACTGCTCAAGAAACATTCCTGAATCAGAATCATTTCTGATTATTATCAATGTAGAAAACAATTGTGCTGCTTCATATTTTTTGTGGAAACCGTGACTCTTTTAACTTGATCAATGTCTTTACTGTCACTTTTGATCAATTTAATGCATCATTGAAGAAAAAAGTATCGATTTCTTCCAAAAACATGAATTAAAATGGACGGTAGTGTATATTATTCTTAAATAAAAGTGAAAGGCTGTGTATGAGGTACGAGGCAGGGTTCTCACTCGGAGGTGTGGTACGAGGTGGGACAAGCTGTCACGCAGGTAGGCGTAGTGCCTAAACGTGTGATCCGAGAACAGTGCTGGCATGGTGGGACAGCATTTGGCTGCGTTGAAGACCAGAACTAAAACAGCGATGTCTGAACAAACCAAGGTCAGGAAAACAAGCTTTGAATATCCAACGCATGAAAATCTACAGCTCTGAATAGACGGGAAACAGAAATGATCCAACAGCAAATAAACACATGAAATCAGATGTTTGGAAAAGCATTTCAGCCTGAATATTAAGATCAATGACATTCCTGCCATTTAGTATTCAAAGCAAATTCCTTATGTTGTATTATTTATTCATCACTTTTATGTCACTGTTCACAAAAGTCTAAAACGTAAATGTTACCCTGGACCACAAAACCAGTCATAAGGGTCAATTTATTATGAAATTTATATTTATACATCATCTGAATAAATAAGGTTTCCGTTGATGTATGGTTTGTTATAATACGACAATTGTTGGCCAAAATACAACTATTAAAAAATCTGGAATCTGAGGGTGCAAAAAAAAATCTAAATATTGAGAAAATCGTTGTCCAAATGAAGTCCTTAGCAATGCATATTACTAATCAAAAAATAAGTTTTGATATATTTACAGTAGGAAATGTACAAAATATCTTCATGGAACATAATCTTTACTTAATATCCTAATGATTTTTGGCATAAAAGAAAAATCTATAATTTCGACCCATACAATGTATTTTGTCTATTGCTATAAATATATCAGTTCTACCTATGACTGGTTTTGTGGCCCAAGGTCACAAATGCTATGTAAAAAGTCACATGCATTAATATGTTATCATGTCAGATGTGCAGGATACAGGCAGGGTCGTCCATGTCTGGTTCTGGGGTGTCGAAATACGGATGTGTGCTCAGCAGCTCAGGGACGATCGGCAGCACCAGGGTCGGGTGTCGAACACCGAGGAACTTCAAACATCTGGAATGCAGGAGGAGAAAATAACTACTACTGAGAATGGGGCTGGATGAGAGTGAAAGCCCGACAGGAACAGTCACTGGAACTCACTTCCAGACGGAGTTGCGGTCGGTCGGGTACTTGGTGAGGTTCTTCAGGAGCTCCACGAGGGCCAGCTGGATGCACTCTTTAGTGGACACATTAGTGTAGCAGAGCAGCTCGTGCAGGGCCTCGCGAATGTCCCGCGATGAGTCCTGCAACGAATGGACAATTCATTCATTCATATTATGGATGAATGATGAGGAAATGTCTAATTGGAATCTTTCTGATAAACATTGTGATTTAAAAAAATAAATGCGCTAGTTTTGTCATGCTTGTTTGTGGCAAAAAATATTTTGATTAAATTTAAATGACTATATACTACTATATACTGTAGTATGTACTATAATGCTATATACTAAAATTACTTTATACTACTACTACTACTACTAATAATAATTATTCTGCTACCCGACCCGAATCCGCGGGTCCCGAAATAGTTTCGGGTCGGGTTTCGGGTTAATGTTTAATGGATAGCGTCGGGCTCGTGTCGGGTTCGGGTTTGTAGCTAAACCAAAACTATATGCAGAGGCTTCGCTGCTTTCATAGACGCACGCTCACACATTGCACACATATCAGAGATCGCGCACAAACAGCACGGAAACTTTTATTAGTAAAATAGCTTCGACAGGCTACTGACTCGCAAGTCACAACATTATATTTATCTGCAATGCGGCGGCAAAATCGCTGTTTTTGAAGTAACTAAGCCTCATTGCTTGAAGAGAGAGACGCGCAGAAGCAGGTTCACATGCAAGCGCAACTTTCCTCTGTCTCTCTCTCGCTCGGTCTCTCGCTCGCTCGGTCTCTCTCTCTCTCTCTCTCTCTCTCTTGCTCGCTCCTCTTCTCTCTCTCTCTCTCTCTCTCTCTCTCTTCTCTCTCTCTCTCTCTCTCTCTCAATTCATAAATGATCTAATCTCATCTCAAATAAATACAATTCTTCTCTCTAAGATCTCTATGTCTGATCTTAAAGCTAGACAGAATCGCTAACGAGTCTCTCTCTCTAACTCGCTAATTCAAATAAATGACCATAATTCATGCACGGTGGAATACAATCATCTTATTGTCCATATCAAAATGTCTGATTTAAACTAGACAGAATGCTATGCGAGCCTTAACTGACAAAAAATGTTACACAACTTTGCATAACGGTGGTAAATATCTTCTTGTCCATGGCAAGAGCCTTGATTAAACTCGTTGCAGAATGCATGCAACCGCTGCACCTGATGTTCACACACTTTCATAACTGGTAAATGTTTGTGAAATGGCAGAGCCTTGATTAATCTGTTTCTTTGCAGGGGGGGGGTATTTCGGGTCGGGTTCGGGCTCTAAATTTAACTGTGCCGCTCGGGTCGCATCGGGTTGGGTCAGACGATCTCGGGTACGGGCCGGGTTCGGGCTTCAGTTTTGAGCCCGTACAGACCTCTATTATTAGGATCATTTTTAGGATTATTGTTGCTATTACTATATAAAACATTACTAAGAAATAAAATATTACTATTGTGATATTTCACTGTAAACATTTTTTAATATATATATAAAATATAAATTAATATATTATTCATATAACAACTGAACAATAATAATAATAACAATTATTATTTGTGTGGTGGTTGTGCTGTTATTGTTAGGATTATTGTTATAATTTAGCAAATTAAGAAATATTACCATTGTGATCTTTCACTGTAAAATATCTATTTTTTATTATTATTATGTTATTATAGAGTACAACTGTTAAAATTACTATAGGCTACTAATATTTATGTTTATAATATTAACTTAATTTATAAATTTTCAAATGCAGAAAACTGCAAAGAGCAAAACGTTTCAAACACACAGCATATATATTGTTTAATTAATACAATTATCAAATTGCAGTTTTTGTGATTTGATAATCACACTAAGCCATACTGCAATGCTGCTGTATTTTGATGAACTGTACAGCGGTCATGTGTACATTGTGCTCAGTGGTTTAGACTTTGTCACATATACCAGTGGCCTACCTCCAGTACTGCGAGGACAGTGTCCAGCTGGTCTTCTCTGAGCGTGATGTGAGTCGAGATCTGCCGCAACACGTGGATGGACTGTAGCCGCACCTCCTCGATTTCATCATTAAACATGTCCACCAGGAAGTCGAGACACTTTTCAGCAAAGCTGGGTGAGGATTGGGCGAGGGAACATAGCGCCTCCACAGCAGCAATACGCACCTCTGTGAAAAGTGATGCCAAATGAATCACTAAGTGCTAAAATGTCCTCAAAGATAAGTTTTGAAATACTTACCGTACATCTCATCTTCCAAGCCGTGAACAAAAGCCCCACAGGCTCCAGAGTCGATGAGATTTACGCCTGAAGTGTCCACTCTCTCTTTAGGAGCGTCATCAGCCCATCGCCGTCCAGATGAGAACTCTCCAGAAGCATACAGTTCTTTTGCTCGTTCGTGAGCAGTACGTTTCCTCTGAGACAGAATGAGAGTTATGTTTTTAATAGTTCTTGCATGTTTTTCATCATTTGTTTTGTGTATAAATACCCTGAGATCTGACATCAGCTTCTTGTCTAAAGTCTGCTCCAGAAAATGAGGGCTGACTTGATGCATCGAGCCCTGAGAGAGTGAAAGAGTTGGATGGAAAAGTGAGTGGTGGTGAGTCCTGTGGTTATGCTACAAACACACCCAACACTCACCAGCAGTTTTGCAGCTTGCACTCGGACTACCCATGAGCCATCACTGACCATGTGACAGATCTTCCCGAAGGAGTCGTCCACCAGTCGGATCTCCTCATTGGAGGAGGGGATGGGAACAATACTGTTAATGCATAAAGACAAATTAATGTTTAATCCATATTAAGAGACTTCAGTCTTGAGTTTCTTGAACTGAAATAACCATTTCAAACAGTGCATGCTTAGAAAGCAGTAAGTACACAATGGCTACAGTTAGCATTACCTACTCTTGAAGACTGGATGGACTTATATAACAACACACAAAGTAAGGCTTCAGAAATACAGAAGAGATTGAGTCTCTACCTCTCAGGATAAAGCTGGCTCAGAACCCAGACCATCTGCACCGCTGCTGAACGAACCTGCTCATAATCATCACTCAAGAGCTTACAGGCCTGTCCAGGGGATCAGACATTCATATATTAGTTGTAATCTCATGCTCAGTGGAATGAAAAATTAAAAACATATATTACCATTCAGAAGTTTGGTAAGGTTTTGTTTAAAGAAACTGATCCACACAGAAAGGATGCATTAAACTGTTTAAAAGTGACAGTAAAGACATTTATGTAACAAAAGATCTCAATTTCAATAAATGCTGTTCTTTTGAACTTTCTATTCATCAATTGAAGAGCTCTTTTCCAAAACGCTTTAAATCCATTTGAATAGTTTTCATGAAAATGACTTTTTTACCTAGACCCATACATTTTGTTAATATTCAATTTATCATGTTAAAATGGTCTGTTGGCTCAGTCTGAACATGTTAAACAATGATTGTTAACCCCCCCCCGGGTCCGCAGCATCACACCGAGCGGGTCTCGAACCCGGGTTTCGCGGGAGCGGGCGCTCTAACAAGGAACGCCAAAGGCTACAGCTTTTAGCATCAGTCGCTAGAGCGCCTCTTTGTGAGGTCAGGAGAGTGAGGTACATTTTAAACAAGGAAATATAGCGATTTGGCCTGAAACATTGATGGAGCAGTGAATAGGTTCAGTACACAGCAAAATGGCTTTTTGGCGTTTATCGCGTTTTGGAAAAGAGCTCTTCAAATAATCCTGAACAAAATGGGTTCCACAAAACTATGAAGCAGGACAACTGTTTTCCACAATGATAATATTTAGAAGTTTCTTGAGCAGCAAATCTGTATATAAGTATGATTTCTGAAGATCATGTGACACTGAAGACTGCAGTAATAATGCTGCCAATTCAGCTTTGCATGACAGGAATATATTCACATAGAAAACAGTTATTAAAAATAATAATAGCTAATATTTTGACTGTACTTTTGAATAAATAAATGCAGCCTTGGTGAGCAGCTTTCAAAAACAAAAACATCTTACCAACACTAAACTTTTGAACGGTAGTGTAAGATTATTACAGCTGATATTGACCTGGTTATAAATAGACTGTTGAATTTTCATCCCTCTTTCATCTAGCTGCAGCTGATCGGAGAAAGAAAAACACACTGAAGTCATTTAAAGAAAGCCACATTGAATGCATTTTAACATGCCGTTATTCTACAGAGCTCATGTACCATGGCTTTGATGGCGGCGGTGCGGACGCGAGGATCCTGGTCCTGGAAGAAGTCGCTGATCAGACTCTGTACGTCCCGTACAGGTGACGTTTGTGCTCCGGGTCCTGCATCGGTCTCTTTACTGAGAGGTTTATCAACCGTTCCCAGACAGCCCAGCAGCTGGAGACACTTATTCCTCACTCCGAAATAAGTGCTTGAGAGATGCTGAGGACAAATAGGACATGAAAGTGAAATATTTAACAATATTTCTGATTCAGAATGATATAAAACAGCTGATTAAACCAGTATCAATCATTGTTACTGCCAAAAAGTATGATTTCAGTGTTATAGGAATGGAAGATATCTTCTCAGTTATTACAATCACCTTGCAAGCCACATCTATAAGTCTCTGAATGACAGCGATCTTGTCTGGGAGTTGAGTGCCGATGATCAATAGAGTGTCCAGAAGCTGCGCCAGAACCTGATGAGACTCTAAAACAGGCACAATTCTTAGAAAAACCCAATTTCTACACACAATTAACCCAAACTAATCAGCATTGATTCAACTATACAGGGCTTGACAGCAGTGAGGAATGTTTCTGCTGAACTAATTGGCCAGTAGTTCAGATTCTCACGGCTCTACCATAACAAACAATACATTTTAGTAATGCATTTTATATGTCAGATTTATTTTATTTATTATTGAGTTGTTTATAATTTTTTATTAAATTGTACATTTATCAAAAAGAAAAACTATCCGGGGCCATAATTATTGCTGAGGTATGACATTAAATAAAACAATTGTTTAAATGATAAAGGCATTTATATTAAGTGTCATATTACTAATTATAAATCAAAGACTTACTTTCATTGTTGAGAGTGTTTATAGCATCATCTACTACGCAGTCTGGAGCAAAGCCCTGGGTTTTCGATAATAAACCCAACAATGAAGCGATCTTCAGCCTGACAGAGTTATCGGACTCCTATAGACCACATTACCGCAAACACAAAAGACACAGCTATTAAGTAATGCATGAACTTACATCATACACACGTAAAGCAAAATGTGCAAATGTCTGATTTTTTTTATTTATGAGAGGTAAATAATTGATATCAGTTTCAAGGAACATGTATTGCATGATTCATGAAGCTTGTGTGTTGCAACACCTTGTAATAATGCTCGAGCAGTATGCGCACGACCCCCTCCACGCTCTCAGCCTCCACAGGTTTGCGTGCGAAATGCAGCAGGTACTGCAGAGCGTCTGTGGGACTGGTGGCTTTGCACAGGTCAAGGTGAAGAGCGGCCGATTTACTGGGTTTGGTCAGTCGAAGCTTTTTCACTGGAACCTCCTCAAGAGTCACCTGCTGCAAGAGAGATGTTCAAAAAACAACAATAACAGCATGATCAATAGGCCCTGATATACACATGAGAAAAGACTGATATCACGGAGTATTTTAGTTGACTGATATTTTGTGATATATGTGACCCTCTCTGTGAATCCAGGCTAAAGTCTCAAAATCTAATTATGAGATAACGAGTATCAAAGTTTGATTTCTACCATTCATTTCAATATAATGTCAATCTTTGACATGACCTTACTCAGTCAATATTAAAGATATAAAGGTACAATTTTCAGAGAATGCTCTTTACCATATGAAAGATGATTTTTTTTGTAGAAAACGACAAATAACAAAAAATGACTTTAGCTGGGTTTTCACAGAGAGGGTCACAATATGTCTCAGACACAACAAAACACTTAAAACTTTCATTCGAGTTATTTATTTGTCATTATTATTACATCAACATCGAGTGCTGGTAATGAGATGTTATTGTTGCAGGCTCCAAAGATAAACGAAATGGAAATTACGATAAAAAGTGACAGGGAAATGTCAAACTTTCTTCTGACTAAAAAGACTGCAAATAAAGCAAATAACAGCCAAATACCATAAATGTATAAATGGCGTTTTGTCATTCGAAAAATAGTTAATACACATAATGACGGTTACAGTAATAATCCCACTAATGCTAAATGCTACATCTGCTTTACCGGTATTCTAATATTATCATTATAATAGTATAATTATATTCAGTGACCAGCACAATAATGTGACATTTTATAATCAGTATATGCAGTGTTTATGTGTTCACCTGAGAAACTTTCGAGAACTCCTCATAAACTCGTTTCTTGAGATGAGCTGCCATCGCTGTGTTTACGGCTACGCTCGCGCTCGCGCTCTTCTTCTCTGCTCAGCGGCGTCAGAAGTGTGCGCCGGAACAGCGTCACCTCGTGGACGGAAGTCTCCAGAAATCACACATTCTATGCCTTATACAGAATACATCTTTAATGTTATAATATTACAAACAACCAGTCTGATTTTAATGAGATAAAATACCACAGATAGAATTATTCTTGAATTTTTATTTTTCTGAGCTTGACCTTTCACTCGTTTCAGTGACTATGCACATAAAGAGATTATTAAATATTTCAATATCGTTTTTAAAGAATTATAACATATACCATGAAATATAAGTGGCTATAATAATAATAATGTGACAGAAAAGAATGGACTGCAAGCAACACATAAAGCAATCAGTAAATATTAGACAATAACGTAATCAATAAAATGTATTTTTTGTATAGATATATGAAAATCTTTATAGATATATGAAGTAATGAGATACAACAATAACAACTCTGCTGGAAACGGCACATCAATCTTTCTTAATATTATTTAGCAAAGGGTTCATCAAGTGTCTTGGCAGCAAAACAAACAAAACACATCATAAACACAGTGAAAATAGATATATTATTTACACATAGCACACATTAGGGAGATTATAATGTTGGTATATGAATATGAAGTGGATCTGTTTCCACATTCTTATATAATGCATTGGGAAAGCATGATCAAATATGATATATATCATATATCTTTGGATAAAAGCATCAAACAAATACATAAAAGTTGCATGCATAAAAAAAATAATTACATTTTACAATTCTCAGATGTTGACAAATTAACAAGCCACTAGCATCCTTAAGACCTAAAGCAGAGTTGAAGGGTTAATGGTTCAATTAAAGAAAGTTAAAGGCTGTAGCATCTAACACGGGGCTGTGCATTTACCTAAATTATGTTAAGTGCATTTCTGTACACACGATTTAGTCAAAATAATATTCTGTTGTAATCCAAAGCATGCCACAAATGGTGCTGATAAAACCCCGAAGCAGAATATTCCTAATAAAGACACATCCGTGCAGAAGCTATTTTAAGCCAAAAGCCAGGATTGCACAACTAGAGTCAATATTAAACAAGGGTTTGACAGATAAGACAGATAAGAAGACCAGTGCACAGTTGTCGATGACGCAGTTAATGTCGAATGTGTTTGATAAGCTGATTATATAACATATAAAACATTCCTCACATCTTTAAATCCTTGTTTGGGCCAGAAATTCTTCACCACCAAGTGAATATCAGTTTATAGAAGAAATCATAGCTCTTAAAGAGAAACCCTTTGTCTATGCTGTGTGGTTGGATCTTTACTTTATATCCTTTGGCCTCTATATCTATTCTGACACAGTCTAACAGATCTTCCACTGACGCGGGAGCTTTCCACGGACCGAAGCTCACCACGGACTCTCTCGGGGTGCCGAGGCCATCGATAGCGTCGTTGTATCTGGCTAAATCCTCGTCTGTCCTCACTACACACACGATTATGTTGGAGTAGCGTGAGGCGATGGCCTCGGCTCTGGCCACCCGCACAATCACCTCCAGGTTTTCACGGTAATTCGGCACACGGGCCAAGAACTGCTGTCTCCCGACCGTCTCTCCGAAGAACTGCGGCGTCTCCTCGATGGCTTTGACCAGAGGTTTGATGTCGTAGTAAAGCGCCTCCTTACGCACCTCCTGCAGGTGTTCAGGAGGAAGTTTCTCCGTTCTGAGGTACTCGAGGATGTACCTGAAATAAGTCCCATCGCGGTCTATGAAGTGACGGCCCTCAGAGTCCATCCGTTTGGTTGGTCCGTTAAACAGGTCTGCCAGTGTGGAGTTTGGGAATTTACGGATGGTTCCCAGCGCGGTGCTGAAGACATGACCTCCAATGTTCAGCTGCACAACTTGGGATTTCTGTGGAGAGAGAAAACATGTCGGCTTTAACAGTTAATATGAAGAGTGGATTGACGCTGATTGTCATTATTGATACCAACACAACAGACTATCTAAAGTCTCCAAGGTGCAATGATGTAAAGAACAATTAAAGACCAACATGAACTGAAGCAACTTTTGTTGAATCAAGCTAAGCAACAAAACAAGACATCATTCAATAAACCTCAATGAACCTAAACCTCAAACCTAAATACAGTGTGTGATTCTTTGTCATGTTGGTTTTTCTATTTTGAAGCTGTTTGAGCATCACAGCCAAACTAATTTCCCTTTTATAAAGACAAAGCCTTTTAAGGTAGCAAAATATAAAAAAGGGTGGCAGATATTTAGGTGAAGATAAAAATCGTTGTCATTATTGTATCTTTGTTATTAAAGAATGAGAACAAAGACACACATTACAAATACACATAATATACAAATAAAATAAACCGTGTTTTAGTTTCAGGTACAATAGGTGCATTTAGCAGAGCATTCAAGAAACTGAATGAACAAATATAAAAATAAAATACTATATAGATTGATTCCTATTAAACAAACTGTATTAAAGTTTTTCAGTCAAGACTAGTGAGTGATTTTTCTCTTTGAGTCAGTTCGGGACCGCGGAGCGCGAATCATTTGAGTCAGTTCGGGACCGCGGATCATTTGAGTCAGTTCGGGACCGCGGATCATTTGAGTCAGTTCGGGACCGCGGATCATTTGAGTCAGTTCGGGACAGCGAATCATTTGAGTCAGTTCGGGACAGCGAATCATTTGAGTCAGTTCGGGACCGCAGAACGCGAATCATTTGAGTCAGTTCGGGACCGCAGAACGCGAATCATTTGAGTCAGTTCGGGACCGCGGAGCGCGAATCATTTGAGTCAGTTCGGGACCGCGGAGCGCGAATCATTTGATTCAGTTCGGGACCGCGGAGCGCGAATCATTTGAGTCAGTTCGGGACCGCGAATCATTTGAGTCAGTTCGGGACAGCGAATCATTTGATTCAGTTCGGGACCGCAGAACGCGAATCATTTGAGTCAGTTCGGGACCGCGGAGAGCGAATCATTTGAGTCAGTTCGGGACCGCGGAGCGCGAATCATTTGATTCAGTTCGGGACCGCGGAGCGCGAATCATTTGAGTCAGTTCGGGACCGCGGAGCGCGAATCGCGAATCATTTGAGTCAGTTCGGGACCGCAGAGCGCGAATCATTTGAGTCAGTTCGGGACCACGGAGCGCGAATCGCGAATCATTTGAGTCAGTTCGGGACCGCGGAGCGCGAATCATTTGAGTCAGTTCGGGACCGCAGAGCGCGAATCATTTGAGTCAGTTCGGGACCGCAGAGCGCGAATCATTTGAGTCAGTTCGGGGCCGCGGAGTGCGAATCATTTGAGTCAGTTCGGGACCGCGGAGCGCGAATCATTTGAGTCAGTTCGGGAGCGCGAAGCGCGAATCATTTGAGTCAGTTCGGGACCGCGGAGCACGAATCATTTGAGTCAGTTCGGTACCGCGGAGCGCGAATCATTTTAGACAGATCGGGACCGCGAATCATTTGAGTCAGTATTTTCTTTCTCTCTTTTTTTTATTAAACAGTACCAAACTTAAAATCATTAACACAGTAGGCTAAAGTATAACAAAACACATAAAATACAAATCCCTTAAGAAAATGAACCAGGCTTTTATTATAGGCTGTAGGCCTATGGTTTGATTTGATTGATGTTTTGCTGTATGACGTCAGAGTGAACGCTCGTGAATGAAGCATTAGAGCAGCTCGTGATCAGATAACACACAGAGTCGTGAAGGGTTCATTAGGAGCTTGTCGTCGGTCTTTTTTAAGCGTGTTGTATTTGCTGTTCTTGCAGTCAGTGTTATATTCCAAGCACTAATGAAGCATGTGTCTGTCACGTTCTGATCTTCATGCTCATCTTAAACGGTATTTCTGGATCTCAGTTGCTTTGGTCTGTTTTTATAAGCACAAAAAAATATTGTCTTATATATACTTCTTCGATTATGAATGTAGCCTACCTGGGATGGTGCCCTACGCAAACAGCATACACTGCATATAGTATCGTTCATATCCACAGACCGGGCCGCAAGGGCACTTTAGCATCGGACCTCAAAGGGCAGGGGCTCGAGCCCCATATGTACACATACAGTATGTATATACATATTCACAGTGACCTCCACTAATATTGGCATCCTTGATAAATATGAGCAGAGGCGGCTGTAAAAATAAATCTGCATTGTTTATCCCTTTGATATTTCACAAAATCCTAACCTATCTATCATTGAGGTAGAACAATTGAATCTCATGATCAAATAAATGTGTTTCTCCATTGCGTGTTGGCCAAGATTATTGGCACCCCTAGAAATTCTTATGAGTAAAATTTATCTGAAGTATATTCCCATCCATATTTGTTTTAGCACACCAGTGTGACTAGGAGTATGAAATTATTCAGCCATGACTTCCTGTTCCACAGGATTATAAATATGAAGAACACAAAGGCCAAATTCCCATAATCATCCATCACAATGAGAAAAACCTACGAATATAGTTCTGATGTGCAGAACAAGATTGTTGAGCATCACAAAATAGAAAGTGGCTGTAAGAAAAGAGTTAAAGCATTTTGATCTTCTAAACAACACAGATTTGGCACTGTATATATATTATATATATATATATATATATGTGTGTGTGTATAAACATATACATTGTTTATATGTGTGTGTGTGTATAAATCCTATATAATATATTTTAGTGTTTTACATAATACAATTACAATATTTATAGACACACACACACAATTTAAATGTATAGAGCTAATTTGATGCACGTTTGACAAATCTTATTAAAATACATAATTTGAGATTTCATTTTTCTAATGGCAATTTTGCAGTTAAAGAATGCAGCAGATTACTGTTATTAATCTCGGTTTGAAAATACTGTAATGGTTTAATCTTTTGGCAGCTTCCTCATTAAGCATCCAACACTATTGAGAAGTGTGGTGTCCTGTTACTGGACTGGACTAAGTACATGCACCGGACGGGAAAAACAACTCGAGAGTGTTTGCTTTTCAGGCGGAGCTGTGAAGATCCTCAGACATAACAATAATCTGTCAAAAACTACATTAATGTTACAAGAATACATCTCAGGCGATTCAAAAGAATGGCTGAACACAGAACAGCTGTTACACGGAACAGAACATTCACGAGGGAAATGCTACAATGCGATAATCCATTCTGAAACGTCATTGTATCTTTCTGTTGATGTTTAATGTCTTACCGACTGTACAGGTGCTGACGACTGTTTCCCAGGAGATTTATAGTCCGGCAAACTCATGATCTTCAGCTGAAAGTCCTGTTCTTCAGCAGGTAGAAGCAGCAGCTCCGGCGGAGTCAGTCAGTGTGTGTGTGTGTGAGACTTTATAAGATCCGCCCACGACACACACACACACAGGTAAGGCAGCACGGCACTGATGCATTCTCTTCACGAACGAGAATTAACTGTTTGTTAAAAACATTGAAAAGTTTAATTCAACAGTCCACTGATAAACAGTGGTTAAAACGTGTTTGTTTTGGACATGTACCATTGTATTATGTACAGAACTATGGTAATTCTTCTGCACCATGATTCTCATCATTACTGTTTTTGGCAACACTTTATTTTAAGGTGTCCTTGTTACACGTTTCATGTACTTACTACTATAATAACAATAATTAGTAAGTACATGTAGTCAATGTTACTCAGTACTTACATTTATGACACTGTAACAAGGACACCTTAAAATAAAATGTAACCTACTTTGGTCACACATAAAAGTACCTTGTTCATATTGTATTGTAAAACATTTCTGCAGCTATTGAGGGGAGATACAGGAAACGGTTAGGGCCAGGTTTGATGGTACGAGTAGGTTTAAGGGTGCAAAGGTGTAAGGGATGGGCCAACAGTGTAATTATAAATGTAATAGATGCAATTACATGCAAGTATTTAAAAAAAAATGTTTTGGTTGTATACAAATATATATATATGTGTGTTGTATATACACACACACATCTCTAATTCCAATCCAGAAAATATCGTACAGCATGGAAGTCATGAGGCCTTTGCATATTGTGCAATGGAGGACCATGGAGTCAAACAAACATACAAAAATCACTGAATCCAACATTATTATAGAAAGACAATTTCATTACAACGAAACACTGCTTTATAAACTTGAAGTAAAAGTTTACCAGTTGGCACAACGGTCATAAAGCTTCTCCTGGTAACATGACTTGCATGCTGGATACTTCCAACTGCATTCTGCTGGTCACGGTTATGTTTAACACTCAAATGGCCATGTATTGCATTCATAACGTCTTTAAAACACGCTCATTTGAAGAGAATGAAAAGACAACATTTCCCCATTTATCATTTTATTTATACAGAAACGTATAGGGCTTCCATCAATGATCGGTCAACCTGGAAGAGAAAAACATCTTGTTAGAATAAAAAAAAACGCAGCAAAGACAAACTAGTCAGCAAGAGAAAAACCCTTCTCAGACAAATGCCTCTAGATCTTCAATGTAAGAGGACACGTGATCTCTGAAGAACTGAAGTCAGACGCACAGAACGTGAGCCGGACCCAGAATCCTCAGAGATGTGCCTCAATCCGACTCGTCATCGTATCATCACTGAAGGGAAAGTGGAGGTCACTTTGGGTTTTTTGGCTCTTACCCCTTTATGCGGTCTGCACTGGGGGTCCCTGTGGCATGACTGGGGCATCGGGCTTGGCCGCCTTCTGTTCGGACACCGGGGTGGTGGGTAGGACCTCGTCTTTGGGCTCCACGATGCTGACGTGGTCAGGCAGGGGCTTCTTGGGGCCGATCTTACCGCTGGGGTCCCAGGGAAGCATGATTTTCACCTTGATTCCAAGCACACCTATATGAAAACAAAATCACAATGACACATCACAAAACTAGACCAGTCAAGACCTAGTCAGCAAGAAAAAAAAAAAACCCTTCTCAGACAAATGCCTCTAGATCTTCAATGTAAGAGGACACATGATCTCTGAGGAACTGAAGTCAGACGCACAGAACGTGAGCCGGACCCAGAATCCTCAGAGATGTGCCTCAATCCGACTCGTCATCGTATCATCACTGAAGGGAAAGTGGAGGTCAGATAGCAGACCGGATCACAAGGATATTACAAAACACTGACCAGAAACCAGTACACTACCGTTCTATTAGCGCTTCAGCATCCGTTTGAGAACATGCACTCAAAACCTTCTCAGAGTAACGCCTCTGAAACGTCACATTGCTCCGAAGAACCAGAAATTGACCAGGACGCTGAAACAACCCACTTCTGGTTCAGTATACCGTCATTGAAGATATATACATGTTTAAGGTTAAACTACTCTATGTTAGAGATTTGAGGTGCCATGCTAAACCTTCATTTTATATGGCGACAGGATTGCACATTAATGTCCAAGTATTTAAAATAATACACAATTATTCTACCGACTTTCTGATTTGAGTCACAAGCTCTTAATGCAAAGTAAACCCATTGAAATCTGAAAGTCTGTTTCATTTATGTTCCTATCCTACTGCGGCAGTGATTCAAATCACTGGGAAAAATAAGGAGCTTTCCATCTGTTAGATGCCAAAGACAACAAATATTGAAAATTAAAAAGGCACATATATAGTTTCTAGAATAAAGGCCCAACTTGCACTTAAAATTATTTACAAATATCTCAAATATTATTAGAAAATTTAGTTTAGCAAGTTCAATTATATTTTTCTAATTAACATTCGATTACTTTTTTCAATATATAAAAAAATTATCTATTTTTATGTTTACACTAATACACTGTTCAATATTTGACAAATGAAAATCCACAGTACTCATGAATGTCAATTAATATTAGAAAAATGATACACCATATTCTCATTTTTTTGTTTCTCTAAACATGTTCCTCTATTAAAATGCAAAGATTTGAAAAGAATTTGACTCAAATTCACAGTGTATAAATATTATGTCTTAAATTATAAATATTTAGAAAATACTGAGATATTTTTCTACTCATAGTACTGTATTTACTCACTTTCTCCACACACACTTTCTCAGCTAAAGACACAAATGAAACTTCCGGAGAACCATCCGTCCGTTTCATCTTCCTCCGTGGCTCTTACTCACCCTGTCGGAGCAGTACGTGGCGGACAGCCGTGTCGACGTAGTAGTTAACGGGGTCTCCGCTGTGGATCATCAGGCCATCCACAAACTTCATGGATTTGGCTCTCTGACCTCTCAGTTTACCGGAGACGACCACCTCACAACCCTTGGCCCCGCTCTCCATGATGAAGCGCAGAACACCGTAGCAGGCCCTGAGGACAACAGACACGATATACAACCATAAACACGCAGGAAAAGGAAATCTCTAGACTCCAAATAAAACACGCTGCCTGCTTTCCATCCATCCTTCTCAGACAAATGCCTCTATGTCTTCAAGCAATTAGGACTCACTGCTTTGAGGAACTGAAGTCAGACGCACAGAACGTGAGCCTGACCCAGAGTCCTCAAAGACAGAACCGGCCCCGTTCCGACTCGTCATCGTATCATCACTGAAGGGAATTTCAGTCGGTAACCCAAAGCATGCTGGGAAGGGAACGCTCACCTACGGACAGCCAGTCCTCCGAGCAGCTTGTAGCGCAGAGACTCTGCCTGAGCGATGGCACAGAGACCCCGGGTGGCGACCTTCTCAGCGTACAGCTACAAAGAAACAACCCAACACTTCAGAACACGCAGTTACAAACTAGTTTACAGCGGTGTTTAGCGGTAATCTCACCTCCACACTGCCTTCAGGGAACCCGAATCGTTTCTGAACGACGGCAGTCAGTTCTCGAATGCGGCGGCCTTTCTCTCCCAGAACGTTCTGGGTCCTGAACAGACGAAGTCATTACACTTTATGCTTGTTAACCCATGCCAATGCATGTTAGAAGCATGTAATGTATACTGAAATGAGTAGAGTTCACACCTGGTGGCCAGGATGATGATTTCGGTTCTTGTTGGCGTGACACGGACCTCCACACCGGAGTACCCATCCTCGGCCAGCTCTCGGGTCAGAAACTCATTCAGCTCGGCTTTGAAGATGCCATCTGACACAAACTGAGAGAAGCAGTAAACGATTATGGTCTTCTGATTTCAAAATAAAATGAGTCACATAAAAACACAAACTCAAACTCAGTCTCATAAACACTTACAAGACCCGTTGTTAACTGTAAATATTCTCACTCTCATCATTGCTGCTCTATGTACAATACCCTGAACAACCCGTCTGCACATCCCTCTTATTCACATTACTATTTATTAAGTCCTAGTACACTGTTTTTCTTTTTTGTACAACTTATTGTTTTTTGCACATCTTGTTGTTTTTTGCACATCTTATTGTTTTGCACTTTTTTTATTTCATTGCACATTTTACTCTTATTTCTCATTTTCTTACCATATGTATGCCCTTGTGTTATGTTATTTTATATATTTTGTATTCTTATTATTTTGCACTGTCCACTGAGCGGACCTGATTCGATTACATTTCACTTCTAATTACACCCTGTATAACTATTATGTGACAAATAAAGAAACCTTGAACCTTGAACATTAACATCTTGCAGTATGTGTTGAATACTATGACAAAACTGCTATGATAAACTGCATAACACATTTGTGATGCATGTGCTGCTTGTATGTTAAACTTTACAAGGTCCATACCTGAATAAAGTGTCCATTTCTAGCAGTCCTACTAACGTCAACACATAATGTGCTTAAATGTAACGTCTGTATTTCATTTGACACATTTGAACCGCTCAAATATAAAAGTACTCTGAGATCAGCGCTGCGTTCATCTGCCATGTTTCACTTCAGATTCAGTGCCGACAGCATCCAGCTCAATCCACCTCAACATCCGTATTAAACCCTCATCTGAACAGCTTAGGTTATAGTTAAGTACCATAGTATTCAGGCACCGCTCTTATTTTGCACTTACGTGATTTAATAAAACAATTTGAAATGAAATTCGTACCAACCTTTCTCTTCTTCGAGATTTGCACCGCCATCTTGACGGAGGCCGCAGACAGGAAAGGAATTGGCAATGTAGCGGAAGTGCGTTTAAGCTAAAGAATCACTTCCGTATGACTGTGAGTAATGATGGGAATTGTAGTTCTCACACCACAAGCGGTAATCTCTTTTTAGTTAGTGTTTTTACGAAATTGTAATTGCCGTCCTTCAAATATATTTTGTAGTAGGATATTGTTTAAATGTTTCATTACAAATGTTTAATAGGATAAACAGTTAAATGTGTGTATGATTAAAATTAATAGCCCAATGTAAGATCAATAGGCCTAATGAAATATAATTATCTTCATCATTTTTAGGCTAAGTATCTCTACAAGTAACTACCAAGTAACTACATTAAAACACATCAAGTAAACAAACAAATGTAACTACCTTTTTCTTTAGGATTTATTTTTTTATTATCATCATCATTTTGGAAGTTGGTCCATTACAATCTTCTTGAACATTAGTATCTAAACATTAAAAGAATGAAACTGCAATTTATATACGTTTTAGCTTTAATACAAAAACTCTGGTCACATTTTATTTAGCAGTGTACTTACTCAAAAAAGACTGGTAGTATAAGGTATCTACATGGGTTAATGTTTAGGTTTAGGGGTAGGTTCAAGATTAGTACCCTGTTATTACCCAGTTATTGTAATTGTTAGAATGATAAAATACAAAGTTAACAAAATTATGCTATGTGGCTATGCAAGTCAACAATAAATACATATACAAATAAAAATAGTAAATAGATAATACATAGAATAACATTTTTTCAATAAAATTACATAAAATTATAATACAGTAAACACTAAAGTGTGTTATAGTGTGATACTCCATGAGACAAATAATTTAGTAATTTTTAGAAAATTGTACAGCTTAATTTTGACACCTGCTTTCTCATCTTATTGAATCCTGAGGTATGAGACAGGTGAACATTTTACATTTTTTGAATATGATAAACATATGTATATCAGTATCACATATTACAAATGCGGTCTTTGCACTTTAGAGCATTGTAAAATATACACACTGGAATTATTTAATACAATTGCAGGGGCAATTCAACCCAAGTAAGGTTAGGTTTTTCCAGAGGTGACCAAATCAATTGCTCATCCAGTGGACACAAAAGTGTTGGGCTTTGAACATCCTCCTTCCAGTTGCTTTTACGCATCTTGGTGTCATTAACAGCATAAACCCCAACAGAGCCATCCTGAAAGCCCACATACACAAACAAATCCTCAGAAACAGTCAGAGTAGAGGGGTTCTTGCACAAATAGAACCTGCCTACGGTCTCCCCATCAGTCAGACGTATGGCTACCAGCATCGGCTTCTCGTGGAAATCACAGGATATATTTTGGCACACCAGAGAGGAGAAACATACATAGACCACATATTGTCCAAAAACACCTACAAATGCATATTGTTGCAGAACAGGTCCTTCGGTTCTCAAAGAGCACAGTTTACTGTTGGAGAAATCTAAGATGTTTATAGTGGATTCAGATATTGAAAGGATGGCATACCCCCCATCTGATGATAGTCTAAAGATCTCTGGTTGGCACAAAGAAGAGTTTGGCAGCTGGAATTGATGACAAATAGTATCCTCTGTTAACCTCCAGGAGTATACATCGCCTGAGGCTGTAGATACGATCACGTAATCTGGATGGTCAAGCAGAGAATGGAAAGCAACAACATCTGACCGGTCAGAGCATGAGAAGCATTTGCTCACATTACCAGACCAGAGGCTAACAGCCAAGAGATCCCCACAGTGAAGTCCTAAAAGGAAGGTGCTCTCTGGGGAAATGGTGGCATTTCTGAGATGAAGATGAATGCTGCAAATCCCATGTCCATTTTGCAATTTCCACACCCTTGATGGACCGGTCTCTGACAGGGCAACTCCAGAGTTCCCCTTGGGTGTTATTAGAACCTTGTAAGCTTGACTATTACAGATTCTGAAAATATTTTCCCCACTACTGGTTTCCCAGACATAGATGTCTCCAGTTGCAATACTCACAAGGTAGTTTCCATCTCCAGAGACAGACATAGACTCTACAGTACCTTGGTGAAGGAAGCGGCCTTCTACTTTGCCACTTGATACCCCCCACTTCCAAATAAGTTCAGAGCCATCCGAAGAGTAACAACTTTCTCCATGAGATCCCACAGCCACCATCTCCACCCTCTTTCCAGATTTTGGTGCCAATGCTGAAGCTCTAATGAGACCCATGTCCCAAATAAGAACACTTACGCTTGTTATTGCTGCCAGGTAAGTGGCCCCACATTTCAGAAGTTCAACAGCTTGACAGTTTGCAGTGTCCAGACTCAACACACACTGTCCAGAGGCACAATTCCAGACCAGCAGAAACGGGCAATTGCACAGTAAAGCAAGGATAAGATGCGAGTTTTGATCCATCATGGCTTTCTTAAATGTTTTGCCTCTTGGGGGATTGAATTGGTCAAGTACATCAGATTGATGAATGTCAATAAGTTGCATTTGTTGCTTTTTACATATTAGGAGAACATTGTCCCCTTTGTAGTCTGTGTTTAACACCTTCCCCTGGGTTGTGCAATGCTTCTCACAAATCAGAACTGGTTCTGTTATAATCTCAAGATTCCAAGCAAACATGTTTCCTTCTTGATCTACACATGTAATCATCCCGTCACCCTCAGAGAGAATCATATCAATTAATGGCACATCTTTTGGACAAGTAAAGGTGGATAGAAGCTGACCATTGGACCAGTCAAATATTGTCACAGAACTTTCTTTTTGTCCACAGTAAATGATATCACCTTTCTCAGAACACGACACACAGGTTATCTCATAAGTGCAGTGCAGTTCGGTATGTTCCTCTCTATCGACAAATACATTAACAATGTTTTGTCCTCTCCACCATACAAAGAGTTTGTCATTAGACACCAAGGCACCCCCAATAATGGTGTTCTCTCTGTTTTGGGTTTGAATTTCTTGAGGCTGTGTGTTAACACCTGCATCCCACAAGACAAGTTTACCGCAATGGGTGCTCAGAAGGAATATGTTTCCAGAGCATTTCCCCATTTATCATTTTATTTATACAGAAACATATAGGGCTTCCATCAATGATCGGTCAACCTGGAAGAGAAAAACATCTTGTTAGAATAAAAAAAAATGCAGCAAAGACAAACTAGTCAGCAAGAGAAAAACCCTTCTCAGACAAATGCCTCTAGATCTTCAATGTAAGAGGACACGTGATCTCTGAAGAACTGAAGTCAGACGCACAGAACGTGAGCCGGACCCAGAATCCTCAGAGATGTGCCTCAATCCGACTCGTCATCGTATCATCACTGAAGGGAAAGTGGAGGTCACTTTGGTTTTTTTGGCTCTTACCCCTTTATGCGGTCTGCACTGGGGGTCCCTGTGGCATGACTGGGGCATCGGGCTTGGCCGCCTTCTGTTCGGACACCGGGGTGGTGGGTAGGACCTCGTCTTTGGGCTCCACGATGCTGACGTGGTCAGGCAGGGGCTTCTTGGGGCCGATCTTACCGCTGGGGTCCCAGGGAAGCATGATTTTCACCTTGATTCCAAGCACACCTATATGAAAACAAAATCACAATGACATCACAAAACTAGACCAGTCAAGACATAGTCAGCAAGAAAAAAAAAAAAACCTTCTCAGACAAATGCCTCTAGATCTTCAATGTAAGAGGACACATGATCTCTGAGGAACTGAAGTCAGACGCACAGAACGTGAGCCGGACCCAGAATCCTCAGAGATGTGCCTCAATCCGACTCGTCATCGTATCATCACTGAAGGGAAGGTGGAGGTCAGATAGCAGACAGGATCACAAGGATATTACAAAACATTGACCAGAAACCAGTACACTACCGTTCTATTAGCGCTTCAGCATCCGTTTGAGAGCATGCACTCAAAGCCTTCTCAGAGTAACGCCTCTGAAACGTCACATTGCTCTGAAGAACCAGAAATTGACCAGGACGCTGAAACAACCCACTTCTGGTTCAGTATACCGTCATTGAAGATATATACATGTTTAAGGTTAACCTACTCTATGATAGAGATTTGAGGTGCCATGCTAAACCTTCATTTTATATGGCGACAGGATTGCACATTAATGTCCAAGTATTTAAAATAATACACAATTATTCTACCGACTTTCTGATTTGAGTCACAAGCTCTTAATGCAAAGTAAACCCATTGAAATATGAAAGTCTGTTTCATTTATAATATATAAGTATATATATATATATATATATATAAGTATCCTACTGCGGTAGTGATTCAAATCACTGGGAAAAATAAGGAGCTTTCCATCCTTTAGATGCCACAGACAACAAATATTGAAAATGAAAAAGGCACATATATAGTTTCTAGTATAAAGGCCCAACTTGCACTTAAAATATGTCAAATATTATTAGGAAATTTAGTTTAGCAAGTTAGATCATATATTGTTTATAATTATCATTCTATTACTTTTTTCTATGGTTTTATGTTTACACTAATACACTGCTCAATATTTGACAAATGAAAATCCACAGTACTCATGAATGTCAAATAATATTTGAAAAATTATACACGGTAATCTTTTTTTTTTTTTTACATTTTCCCCTATTAAAAGTATTTGATTCACAGTGCTTATTAATATTATATCTTAAATTATAAATATTTAGAAAATAGAGATATTCACCCTACTCATAGTACTGTATTTACTCACTTTCTCCACACACACTTTCTCAGCTAAAGACACAAATGAAACTTCCGGAGAACCATCCGTCCGTTTCATCTTCCTCCGTGGCTCTTACTCACCCTGTCGGAGCAGTACGTGGCGGACAGCCGTGTCGACGTAGTAGTTAACGGGGTCTCCGCTGTGGATCATCAGGCCATCCACAAACTTCATGGATTTGGCTCTCTGACCTCTCAGTTTACCGGAGACGACCACCTCACAACCCTTGGCCCCGCTCTCCATGATGAAGCGCAGAACACCGTAGCAGGCCCTGAGGACAACAGACACGATAAACAACCATAAACACGCAGGAAAAGGAAATCTCTAGACTCCAAATAAAACACGCTGCCTGCTTTCCATCCATCCTTCTCAGACAAATGCCTCTATGTCTTCAAGCGATTAGGACTCACTGCTTTGAGGAACTGAAGTCAGACGCACAGAACGTGAGCCTGACCCAGAATCCTCAAAGACAGAACCGGCCCCGTTCCGACTCGTCATCGTATCATCACTGAAGGGAATTTCAGTCGGTAACCCAAAGCATGCTGGGAAGGGAACGCTCACCTACGGACAGCCAGTCCTCCGAGCAGCTTGTAGCGCAGAGACTCTGCCTGAGCGATGGCACAGAGACCCCGGGTGGCGACCTTCTCAGCGTACAGCTACAAAGAAACAACCCAACACTTCAGAACACGCAGTTACAAACTAGTTTACAGCGGTGTTTAGCGGTAATCTCACCTCCACACTGCCTTCAGGGAACCCGAATCGTTTCTGAACGACGGCAGTCAGTTCTCGAATGCGGCGGCCTTTCTCTCCCAGAACGTTCTGGGTCCTGAACAGACGAAGTCATTACACTTTATGCTTGTTAACCCATGCCAATGCATGTTAGAAGTATGTAATGTATACTGAAATGAGTAGAGTTCACACCTGGTGGCCAGGATGATGATTTCGGTTCTTGTTGGCGTGACACGGACCTCCACACCGGAGTACCCATCCTCGGCCAGCTCTCGGGTCAGAAACTCATTCAGCTCGGCTTTGAAGATGCCATCTGACACAAACTGAGAGAAACAGTAAACGATTATGGTCTTCTGATTTCAAAATAAAACGACTGTTTCATATAAACATTAACATCTTGCAGTATGTGTTGAATACTATGACAAAACTGCTATGATAAACTGCATAACACATTTGTGATGCATGTGCTGCTTGTATATTAAACTTTACAAGTTCCATACCTGAATAAAGTGTCCATTTCTAGCAGTCCTACTAACGTCAACACATAATGTGCTTAAATGTAACGTCTGTATTTCATTTGACACATTTGAACCGCTCAAATATAAAAGTACTCTGAGATCAGCGCTGCGTTCATCTGCCATGTTTCACTTCAGATTCAGTGCCGAAGGCATCCAGCTCAATCCACCTCAACATCCGTATTAAACCCTCATCTGAACAGCTTAGGTTATAGTTAAGTACCATAGTATTCAGGCACCGCTCTTATTTTGCACTTGTGTGCTTTAATAAAACAATTTGAAACGAAATTCGTACCAACCTTTCTCTTCTTCGAGATTTGCACCGCCATCTTGACGGAGGCCGCAGACAGGAAAGGAATTAGCAAAGTAGCGGAAGTGCGTTTATGGTAAAGAATCACTTCCGTATGACTGTGAGTAATGATGGGAATTGTAGTTCTCACACCACAAGCGGTAATCTCTTTTTAGTTAGTGTTTTTACGAAATTGTAATTGCCGTCCTTCAAATACATTTTTTAAATAGGATATTGTTTAAATGTTCCATTACAAATGTTTAATAGGATAAACAGTTAAATGTGTGTATGAATAAAATTAATAGCCCAATGTAAGATCAATAGGCCTACAATGAAATATAATTATCTTCATCATTTTTAGGCTAAGTATCTCTACAAGTAACTACCAAGTAACTACATTAAAAACACATCAAGTAAACAAACAAATGTAACTACCTTTTTCTTTAGGATTTATTTCTTTATTATTATCATCATCATTTTGGAAGTTGGACCATTACAATCTTCTTGAACATTAGTATCTAAACATTAAAAAAATGAAACTGCAATTTATATACTTTTAGCTTTAATACAAAAACTCTGGTCACATTTTATGTAGCATGTGTACTTACAGTGTAATTACTCAAACAGGACTGGTAGTATAAGGTATCTACATGGGTTAATGTTTAGGTATGTTCAAGATTAGTACCTAGTTATTACCCAGTTATTGTAATTGTTAGAATGATAAAATACAAAGTTAACAAAATGATGCTATGTGGCTATGCAAGTCAACAATAAATACATATACAAATAAAAACAGTAAATAGATAATACATAGAATTTTTTTTTTTCAATAAAATTACATACAATTATAATACAGTAAACACTAAAGTGTGTTATAGTGTGATACTCCATGAGACAAATAATTTAGTAATTTTTAGAAAATTGTACAGCTTAATTTTGACACCTGCTTTCTCATCTTATTGAATCCTGAGGTATGAGACAGGTGAACATTTTACATTTTTTGAATATGATAAACATATGTATATCAGTATCACATATTACAAATGCGGTCTTTGCACTTTAGAGCATTGTAAAATATACACACTGGAATTATTTAATACAATTGCAGGGGCAATTCAACCCAAGTAAGGTTAGGTTTTTCCAGAGGTGACCAAATCAATTGCTCATCCAGTGGACACAAAAGTGTTGGGCTTTGAACATCCTCCTTCCAGTTGCTTTTACGCATCTTGGTGTCATTAACAGCATAAACCCCAACAGAGCCATCCTGAAAGCCCACATACACAAACAAATCCTCAGAAACAGTCAGAGTAGAGGGGTTCTTGCACAAATAGAACCTGCCTACGGTCTCCCCATCAGTCAGACGTATGGCTACCAGCATCGGCTTCTCGTGGAAATCACAGGATATATTTTGGCACACCAGAGAGGAGAAACATATATAGACCACATATTGTCCAAAAACACCTACAAATGCATATTGTTGCAGAACAGGTCCTTCGGTTCTCAAAGAGCACAGTTTACTGTTGGAGAAATCTAAGATGTTTATAGTGGATTCAGATATTGAAAGGATGGCATACCCCCCATCTGATGATAGTCTAAAGATCTCTGGTTGGCACAAAGAAGAGTTTGGCAGCTGGAATTGATGACAAATAGTATCCTCTGTTAACCTCCAGGAGTATACGTCGCCCGAGGCTGTAGATACGATCACGTAATCTGGATGGTCAAGCAGAGAATGGAAAGCAACAACATCTGACCGGTCAGAGCATGAGAAGCATTTGCTCACATTACCAGACCAGAGGCTAACAGCCAAGAGATCCCCACAGTGAAGTCCTAAAAGGAAGGTGCTCTCTGGGGAAATGGTGGCATTTCTGAGATGAAGATGAATGCTGCAAATCCCATGTCCATTCTGCAATTTCCACACCCTTGATGGACCGGTCTCTGACAGGGCAACTCCAGAGTTCCCCTTGGGTGTTATTAGAACCTTGTAAGCTTGACTATTACAGATTCTGAAAATATTTTCCCCACTACTGGTTTCCCAGACATATATGTCTCCAGTTGCAATACTCACAAGGTAGTTTCCATCTCCAGAGACAGACATAGACTCTACAGTACCTTGGTGAAGGAAGCGGCCTTCTACTTTGCCACTTGATACCCCCCACTTCCAAATAAGTTCAGAGCCATCCGAAGAGTAACAACTTTCTCCATGAGATCCCACAGCCACCATCTCCACCCTCTTTCCAGATTTTGGTGCCAATGCTGAAGCTCTAATGAGACCCATGTCCCAAATAAGAACACTTACGCTTGTTATTGCTGCCAGGTAAGTGGCCCCACATTTCAGAAGTTCAACAGCTTGACAGTTTGCAGTGTCCAGACTCAACACACACTGTCCAGAGGCACAATTCCAGACCAGCAGAAACGGGCAATTGCACAGTAAAGCAAGGATAAGGTGCGAGTTTTGATCCATCATGGCTTTCTTAAATGTTTTGCCTCTTGGGGGATTGAATTGGTCAAGTACATCAGATTGATGAATGTCAATAAGTTGCATTTGTTGCTTTTTACATATTAGGAGAACATTGTCCCCTTTGTAGTCTGTGTTTAACACCTTCCCCTGGGTTGTGCAATGCTTCTCACAAATCAGAACTGGTTCTGTTATAATCTCAAGATTCCAAGCAAACATGTTTCCTTCTTGATCTACACATGTAATCATCCCGTCACCCTCAGAGAGAATCATATCAATTAATGGCATATCTTTTGGACAAGTAAAGGTGGATAGAAGCTGACCATTGGACCAGTCAAATATTGTCACAGAACTTTCTTTTTGTCCACAGTAAATGATATCACCTTTCTCAGAACACGACACACAGGTTATCTCATAAGTGCAGTGCAGTTCGGTATGTTCCTCTCTATCGACAAATACATTAACAATGTTTTGTCCTCTCCACCATACAAAGAGTTTGTCATTAGACACCAAGGCACCCCCAATAATGGTGTTCTCTCTGTTTTGGGTTTGAATTTCTTGAGGCTGTGTGTTAACACCTGCATCCCACAAGACAAGTTTACCGCAATGGGTGCTCAGAAGGAATATGTTTCCAGAGCTACTGACACTTGTGAAATGCAGTTTAGAGGATTGGGTTAGTTTGAAGCCTTCAAACATACCTCCATTACAAACCCAAGCAGCGCCATTCTCCAGTACAACCACCACAGTGCCACAGGAAGATCCAGTTGACTGTATGATCCGGGAAGCTGTCGACTCTTGCGGTGTACAGTGGGTATAAGGTACAGTAGGAACTGAAGGCAAAACAGTATACACTCCTACATTTTTTGGGATCATACCTTCAGATTTTGGCTGATTAGCACATTCTTCCAATGCAAGAAAAACATTCAGAAAAGGAATAAGTTTGGCTTGCAGTACTGTTGGCAGATCGGCAGGGTTGTTCCTCAGCAGACAAGCTGAAGATCTCAAGATGATGTGGAGGAGCTGAAGTTTCTTGGGAAACACCAACTGAGATGTCCTCTCAAGCCATAGGAACAGTTCGTCAGCCAGTTCTGCTTGCAGCATTGCCTGAGAGAATTCCTGAGAAATCATTTGGTTACCAAGCTCCTCAAGTCTCCCACTTTTCAACAAATGGAAAGGGAGTATGTGGAGTTTCCTCAAATTGGGATGTGTTCTTGCTGGTGGACTCTTGGCAGTAGATATATAGTAAGGAGGGGAAAAGATCCAAGGTTGACTTGGTACTTGTCTGTCAATGTTAATATTTTGTGGGGCATCTGAAGAGCTTGGCACTGTCATGTCTTCATTGATGATAAAAGGCTTTGCTGTGCCATTTGCCCAAGAGCCACTAAAATAGTCTGACAGGACATGATGTATCTTCTGAATTGCTTCCTCTGAGAACAAGTACCTCTTACACACGACCAAGGGGAAGTTTCTGCTGACCCAGAAAAGAGTTTGGGTACCTAAAATGTTCCTCAGCACTAGAAACCCATTCAGGTCTGAAAGAAGATGTTCCACAAAAACTTCAGGAACCCTCACTGTAAGCGGTACGCTATCGCCTGGTGGAAGGAAAGATGCAAGAACTTCATCATCACAAGAAAGAACATCAGTCAGCTCAGCTGCAGTCATGCCGTACCTGGCCAAAGTAAGATAGCTTAAAGCTTTGGAGACTACAGCTTTTCCATGTTTCTCCTCCAGATGATCAAACATCAGAGCAATGTTATTATGGACCTCTTGGACCAGAGAGTTCTCTGTAATCTCAAACTCGGACTTCCAGTGGATTGCCTGTCTGAGAAGGAGTTCCACATATAGTGGGACAGAGCATTTCTTAAAAGCCGCATTCACATACATCTGTTGGCCTGAAGTGATCTTTCTGTTAGACTCCAGAAGAAGTGTTGTCAGAAGCTGGCTGCAGCTTTTACTTTCTACTTCTTGCAGCTCACAGAACACAGTTGAATCTGGGTAATACTTCTTCAGAGTAGCAAGAAGATCAGGCCTGTTTACATTTATTGAAACGAGAAGCTTTACATTTGGAGCTAATGATTCGGGAAGTAATGTCAAGTCGAGTTGTCCATCAGTCTTTGGCAGTTGGTCAAGACCATCTATGATGAGCACCAAAGGATTCTTGGATGGTGATCTTGAGGTCAGGAGTCTTTTGAAATGTTCTTTTTGCTGAAAGATGTTGTTGACACAGGTACTATTTGAATCAATCCTTTTACAAATGTCTTTGAGAAGCTGTCTCAGTGAGTTGTTGACATCTATGAAGTACACAATGATCTCGGGATCCAGGTTCTTCAACCATACGGATGCCTGCAAATGCAAAAGACCACATTAATGTCACAGAATATTTAACTACAAGTATTAAACCCTAACTATGTCTTATTTTAAAAGGGAAGATTGCAAAACAGACATACCTGACTTGCACAGTGAGCCAGTAGCACAGTTTTGCCTGAGCATGGTCTACCGTTGAGTATAAAGGGAAATTTTGTATTTTTTCCCTCTAGGTATGATTTGACACGTTCGACTTCCCCCCGTTCAATTCTGTAAAGAGAAGAAAAGATGCGGCACAGATCTTTCTGGCCAAATTCATCGACTGTAGCAGTCCTCTCATTTGAGACAGCACTGTCAATGAGTCTCTTGAGATCTGTATGAAGCTGCTCACTCAGACCAACAGCGAAGTTGTGCCTCATCTCAGGTGTGTATCTTTGCAGACGATTGCACTTTGTGGTGGTGCTGTACACCGGGGCGTTGTGGAAAGCGACCATGCTTGGCAGGAAGTGGTCTCGGAGCTGGGTCAGCTGGTGCAACTGGGCTTGTTTCTCTGGAGGTAATCCAAATGCTTTCCTTGGGTTAGTTATTTTATGAACGTAGCAAAGACATCTTGCAATATCTTCACTGGAATGGTCTTCATATGCACAGCGGATGTCATTTTCAAGAGCTGGTGTGATAACCACAAATTAGACACTTTTGATTTGAAATATGCTGCAAAAATTATGTAATTCGACAAAGACACTGATTTACCTGATCGGAAATATTTCTGAGCTTTTTCATGTGTCATAATCCCCTCCTCAACACACTGGATCACAACATCATGAAGGATCCTCCTCACCTCTGGAAGCACCTCACACCAGTTGTTCTCTCCGGCATTCTCTCGCTAATGACAAAAGATTAAGGACTTTAGCTAAATTATCCGGTTCTGTGCACCAATAATGCAAAACACGTGACTTGCCTGGACACCAGGGTGTTTACAATGTCCTGCTGGATTGAGCATACAGAAAGAGGGAGGAATGGCATTTTCATCTCTATGATAGCATCTCTCCAGTGTGTCAGTCCTGAGGCCCATCTGCTGGCATACCTTGAGAACATGCTGGAACTCAGAGACTTCGATCTGCTCAGGTAAACATGCATCTCCATACTGTTCACCCACCAACCCCTGAAATGAGAGAACAACTGAAGCTCATTCATTTGGTAAATGTTTGTGAGAGATGGGGAAAAAGTGAACTTTCCCAACCCCAAATATTACTCATTTTCCATTTATTAAAGGATTAGTTCACTCCCAGAATAGAGGTTTGGTTTATAGTTACTTGCATGTAATTATGCACAATTCAATGTTATTGTAATACATTTCACATTTATAACAAGGACACCTTAAAATAAAGTGTTACCAAATTTCCTGATAATTTACTCACCCCCATCTCATCCAAGATGTTCATGTCTTTCTTTCTTCTTCAGTTGCAAAGGTTTTTGAGGAAAACATTTCAGGATTTCTCAACATATAGTGGACTTCAATGGTGGCCAACAGGTAGAAGTTTCAATGTAGCTTCAAAGGGTTCTACACGATCCCAGCTGAGGAATACGGGACTTATCTAGTCATTTTTCGGGGCAGTCGTGGCCTAATGGTTAGAGCGTTGGACTTGAAACCCGAGGTAACCCAAGGTTGTGGGTTCGAATCCCGGCTCCGGCAGGAAGTGTCCATGACTGGGTTAAATGCAGAGAACACATTTCACTCCTCATTATACTCTGTATAATTGTGTATGTGAAAAAATAAAGCTCATCTGAGCTTAATTTGTATTTGTATTCTTAAAATAAAAATAATTACACATTATATACTTTATAACCACAAATGCTGGTCTTGCATTAGCTTTACGTAGACGTTGGAAAGGTCATGCGTGACGTAAACGCCATTTCTAAAAAAAAAAGTAAAACAATGATGTTGAATGATTTTAAAGTTGGAGAAAATGAGATGGTGTTTTTCCACCCTACCTTTTTGAAGTACACAGACAAAGAACTGCACATGCGCATCGCAGAACAAGACTAGCATTTGTGGTTAAAAAGTATATAATTTTATTTTTTTTTAAATGGCTAGATAAGACTCTTATTCCTCGGCTTGGATCATGGACCCTTTGAAGCTGCATTGAAATAGCAATTTGGACCTTCATGTTGGCCGCCATTGAAGTCCACTATACGGAGAAGAATCCTGGAAAGTTTTCCTCAAAAACCTTAATTTCTTTGTGACTGAAGAAAGACAGACATGAACATCTTGGATGACATGGGGGTGGGAAAGTGTATTAATTACACAAATGTTACCACAAAGAAAGGCCCCAGAGAGTTCTTCCTACAGTCCTCCAGAATTTGCCGTCGTTCCTTCTGCGCAGGCCAGTTTTTGGGTTCTGCTGCTTCGTACGGGTCAATAACCTGCAGACGATATTTTTATTGTTAGTTCTTGTAGAGGGAGGATGCAAATGATTCAGTAAAGACTTTGTGTGGGTGGCGTAGATCCCATCTATTAGCCAAAACAACCACAGTGTGTCATGCACCGTAAACGGTCTACTGACATGCTTTTATAGAAATAGTGTTAACAAGAAGTTCAGTACTAACCCAGTCAGCCTTTTATTATTTACACTATTAAAAATGCATGATGTTTAGATAACGAGACAGTTGGAGGGCCTGATAAATGCTCAATGAAAGAAATAAGCATTATTTATTCATGCGTGTGAAATCATTTGTTTAGTCAACTGAAGGTTCTTCAGAATTCGATTGTTTACAAGCTGATCAAACGCTTTACAGACTGACAGAAGATGTGAGAAAGAATGAATGTTTCTCACTCTGAACTCGACTCCATGTGTGCATCTGCAGTATTCCCTCAGTCTGGGGAAAACTCTCTGCTTCAGCAACCTCCTCTCAACCACCGATTCTGCAACACGGTTTACACGAGGCAACACTTCAGCTGGGATTCAACTCTACCCGTCACTTTTATAATGCACTTCCCTCATCTTACTGTGAACAATTCATTGATGCATGTTTTTCAAAAGGAGGAAAAAGTCATAATCCTTTATTAAAATAATACTTTGCTTCACATTATTTTGCCACCCCTCCCACTTTCCAGTAATTTTCTGATGAATAAAATCAAGTCTCAAAGGAACAGTTTACTTAAAAAAGTATGTAAATACTGTCATTTATTTATCCTTCTGTTCCAAACCTGAACGAATATTAAATCCAATGAAATGTGTGTGTGATGTTCAGAAGAATCAGATTTGGAATGACACGAGGGTCAAGAAAAGTTTTTTCTTTAATGATTTAACCGCTAAACTACAAATACAACATCTCCTTCTTTAAAGATGTGCTGGCAGTAAATCATTCTCTATATTAGTAAGATTGTTAATTACATTAAAGTTAGTTATACTTTAGTATAGTTATGCTTTTATACCTTATAACGTCATTATAACATTTAGATTGATTTGTAGGCATAAAACATTTAAGATTTGATACGTACCTTCTGGGTTGGAGCACAAATAAACTTTAACACAAGCCATGTAATTTCCTTCAGAGAGAAAGTTCATCTTTCATTACGCGTGGCCGTGTGAAATGAACATGCTGAACCGCTTGTTCTGGAAGAAGTGAAAATCCACACTCATTACCCTGTGTTCTGTCCCGTATCTCATTTCCCCGCCGGAAACATGTCTCTGTTATTTACATGAAACTCTGGAAGAACCGCCCACTCTTTAGAAGACAAACAAGCAGCACGATTCGACAAAACAGTCAGACAAAAACACATTCTAGACTTGAACTCCATTTAAAACGTTCACACATCAAGCATCCAATGCAGGAAATACAGTAAAAAAAACATTAAAAAATTACATTTCTTAAAAATCTCATATTCACAAGAAAGCTTTAGAAAAATAGTGAAAGGAGATTTTCTACCGTTAGATGTTCAAATGTTTTGTTTTTACTATTACCTATAGGTTTGCATTATTTGCAGCTGTTTTACTAAAATATAATGAAATATACATTTTTCTATGAAAATAAACACTAAACATGAAATAAATACAATGTATAAGATAAATAGATTTGTGACTGATTTAACACACATAAAAAACAAACAAAGAGAATCACTTTACTCATTTTTTTATTTAACATTTGTACACAATAAATACAAATAATTTTACAGCTGATAATATGCAGTAAGAATATTTTCCACCTGTTCTCTGATATTGTCACTGCAGCAACAGTCAATTGTTGTTATTCCATCTGTTTTTTGTCTAGCAGCTCGGAATCACCTTCAATTTTAATAAACGCAAATAAAAACAAGGAGAATATGCAGCTAACGCTATTGAAGAAGCTCCAAAGAGTTGAGAAAACTGGGAGCACAATAAAAAAAAGCAAATGAAAATATCAAAATTTGCGTTCGTTTCGTAGGCGAGAACAGTTTTTGACACAATGGGCTTTATCCTCGAACCATAAACTTCAAAACAAGTTTGATAACATTCAAAAGATCTCAACGAGATCAACAAGAAAATAGGTTGTGACAGAGGAAAATAGAAAGAAAGGGAAGATACTCAAACATCTTCCCCTCGGATTAAAAAAGGCTACCAAGCAAACGTGTTTTTCGTCTCGCACACGCTCTTCTCGTAATGACCCCGTTCTTGCTTAACAGAACTAGGGTACCATTTCACAAAATGGATTTTTTTTTACAATTCTTTCCACTGTCTATTTTATGGAATCAACGTAATAACTCTGTTCTCTTTCAAACGTTATGGGAAAACTACAATCGGTCACTCTCACGAGATCAATAACACGACGCTGGGCAGCTTCATCGGCTGGGACACAACGACGATCAAATGAAGGGGTCAAAGCACTGAAACTCCAGAAAACAATCGAGATATGCATGAAAATACTGTGGAAATGAATACAAATGATACCTCTAAATAACAGCCATTGCTTATTTAAAATGAAATGTCTCTTCAACTGCAAAAAACACAAAGAAACCCTTAAAAAAACCTCAACATAGCTGCCCCGTGTAGGGAGGAAATGCACTTCGGACACGAGAATAGGTTTGCACTCGTCTGCAATAATTCAAAAGAAAAATCTCCATGATGATCCACCTTTTCTGTGCTTGTTGGTGGGAATCTTTCCCATCGGATTCATCTTAAATACTGCCATCCGTTCAGTCCTCTACACATGACAATGAGAAATGCGTTAGGCTGGAAAAGCACTTTAACTGATACTTGTATATTGCCCGAACAGACGCAGAATATTGGCCGTCTCACGCTCACAGACGCGTGTTTCTGAGGACTAAATATTAGTAATACATACAAACACTGGTCTTCATAATGAAAAGTTGAAGAAAAGGATATAGCTATGCTGTTAGTACTTTTCTCAGAGCAACACAAGACAGAAAGAAGCTAAACCGATGAGGAAAAAAGAGCGAAGTAACCAGCCTTCCTCTCTTTTTAACCCTCGTTCTCCTCTACCGCTCTCTTTCTATGTACAGTTCCCTTTCTCCGTTATGATCTGCGATGTTTAACGTGAATATAACATTCCTGTGATGACAGTAATGTACTGTGCTATATGAACTATGTAAATGGTGGCCACTATCCGTGGCTGACCCCTTTCTCACTCCCGTATCATCCCACAATTCCTAGTATTGCATGTTTGGCTCTTCAAAAGCCGCTGAAGAGATGGATATGCAAGCGTAGCCTCTTTAAAACTCTCGCTATCCCTTGATTCCTTTCTACGCTTTTAGACACACACTTACACATCAACCTCAATTTTGTAAAAATGAACTGGCATCGAGTGGAGTTTCAAACAAATTCCCGTTGCAAGATAACGTAATTACGAATACAAGGATTAGAGTTTGGTATGAAAGCGGTTTAAGGCACCAAACAGTCTGTGACGCCAAAAGAGGTGTTTGTTTTTATGAAAAGGATGCCTTTGAGATGCCGCCCCCCTCGGGATCTAAGGATGCTCATTGGGCGAGTTAACACACGCCCCGCCCCTTCCGTGAGGAGTGGGAGGGGTTAGAGGTCAGCTGGGGTTTGTTCTCAGTCCACTAGGGCGGCGCTCTACACCAGCGTGATCTCCACCTCTTCGGTTTTCTCCACCTGTCTGCGCGCGGGCTGCTTTGGAGGAGGAGGTGCTGCTCGAACCTACAGACAAAAAAAGTATAGAGTTTAATAGAGAAGAGGAAGCCTATAATATATTCCCAAGGGAAAATGTGTAGGTCCCCGCAGAAAATAATAAACAATAGAAATAATATTCATTTATATAATTTGTTTTATATTTGCAATATACGATTTATATGATAAAATATATAATAAATAGTTAATATTAATATTAATAAAAAAGAGAATTGAGTGTGGAAAAAGTGCTCAATTGTTAAAAAAGAATGTCTTAAACCTTATTTATAGTTCAATAAATACAAATAGATAATTTATTTTGTTCTAAAAATATTAGTTTTGTTATTTTTGAGGGAAAAAATATGGTCTGTATATATTATTTACAGGTTTCATGATATTCACACAAATAAATTAATTTCTTATAAATGTATTTTATACATTTATTTCAAATAAATTAAATTGCTCTATTATTTTTTTTTAAATACATCAAATTATAAAAAAGACAAAGTTATACAAGTTATAAAAATAAGTTATAAAATATTTTCATCTCTGGTCTAGTGATTTTTAGAAACATATTTTTTTCAAATGTAAGAAACTCACAGGGTTATTAAAGATAACTAAATCTAAACCATAAAAATGCACTTTCATTACTTAAAATAAAATAAATGTTAATTGAAATAAAATAAAACAAAACAAAAATCACCAACTTATTTTATTTTAGCTAGTTGCCAAAGCAACATTTCTAATTTTCATTTAATTTAACTTGATTTACTAAAATAACTAAAAATGCAATTAAAATGACTAAAACTATAGGCATATTTATAAAAAATAAATAAAATTACTAAAACTTTAAAATTAAAATAAAACTGACAATATCAAAATAAAATGAATTCAAAATATTACTAAAATCTATAATAGAATCTGGGTTTAAACTGGAATAATACTGTAAATTGTAGAATCGTACACATACAGGTCTGAGTTTGCCGGGGCCGGGGCCGGGGCCGTCCGGAGTGAGTCTCAGCGGCTGGGAGAAGCCTGGGCTCTCTGGACTCAAGCTGGAATTATGATCTAAACCAAATGAAAACACTGAGACTCAAAGACACCGAGGAGCACATGACGCAGTATCTGTGGTGACTCGAGTCTTACTATGAACGACGGCTTTCTGCGGGACGGGCAGCTTGTGTTCTCCGTTGACCGACGGCGAGCGGGGCAGCGAGGGAGCGCCGCTGGTCTCGGGGCTCGTGTACGGACTGCAGGGCGGCTGGTCATACAGCGGCAGAGGAGGAAGTGATGAATGAAGCCTTTGGCACGGGGACACCTGGAGACCACAACACATTAGCTTGCCAAGTCTTGAGAAAATCCTCTCAGTGTCAGATAATGTTAATAAACACTAGCATTCAAAAGTTTGGGGTCAGTCAATTTAATTCATATTTATATTTAACAAGGATGCAAAAATGGATCAAAAGTAGCAGTAAAGACATTTATGATGTTACAAAAGAATAAATAAAATGCTTCAAATCAATGCTGTTCTTTTGAACTTTCGGTTCATCAGAGCATCGTGAAAAATAAAATGCATCACGGTTTCCACAAAAATATGAAGCAGCACAACTATTTTCAATATTGATAATAATCAGAAATGTTTCTTGAGCAGTAAATCAGTATATTATTATGATTTCTGAAGATCATGTGACACTGAAGACTGTAGTAATCATGCTGAAAATACACAGGAATAAATTACATTTGAAAATACATTCAAATAGGAAACCATTATATGAAATTGTAATATTTCACAACATTACTGTTTTGGCTGCATTTGTGATCAAATAAATGCAGCCTCGGTGAGAATAAAAGTCTTCTTTCCAAAAACATTAATAAAATCCTCTCAAAAACTCTGAATCATATTAAGATATATTGAACTATCAAATAACATGATATTATTATTTTAGACAAAACAAACAACAATTTAGCATCGTTATATGAAAAACTAGAATTAGTAAAGTCAAGTAAAGCCGGCTCACACTGTGTGATTTTGGCTATGATTTGGTCGTCTGAGACTAATTTAGAAAATCTTAAAGATTCCTATAATCCTAGACTAAAATCTGTCGTCTTTGATCGCTGGTTTGACATGTTCACCGACAGACGATTAATGACTGTTACGATCACAATTTCACCTCCGATGAAATTCTGGTAGTGTCAGAGGATTTGGCACACTATCCTACAGTGTGACATCTCCATGAAACTCAAACTGTCTTCTTTTCAAGACAAGCTATGAACAGAATTTATGCTTGATAATTATTGTATCAGCCATAAACTCCGGCGCTCAAGGACTTCATCTGATATGTTTCCTTTGCTCTGATAAACACCGGTTGCGTCGCTGTTTTCATGTGGGTGTGTAGAGCTGCATACACTATTCTTCTTAAATACACCGTTATTACCACCGTTCATATACTTTTCATGATAGCCAACATTTCGGTCCCGTGTGCAACGCAGCTCGCAGTCACTGGACGTGTATGAGTAGATGATGTAAAACTCCGGACAAGTTTTCTTGCACATTTTTAACTCGTCTTGTCTGTCTGACATTAATGACACTGAGATCCCACAGTGTGACATGATCATCATGATCGTACAGTCTGACAAGCACAATCCTAAAGGACTTTTTAAGAAATCACACAGTGTGACATGATCATCATGATCGTACAGACTGACAAGCACAATCCTAAAGGACTTTTTAAGAAATCACACAGTGTGACATGATCATCATGATCGTACAGACTGACAAGCACAATCCTAAAGGACTTTTTAAGAAATCCCACAGTGTGACATGATCATCATGATCGTACAGTCTGACAAGCACAATCCTAAAGGACTTTTAAAGAAATCACACAGTGTGACATGATCATCATGATCGTACAGACTGACAAGCACAATCCTAAAGGACTTTTTAAGAAATCACACAGTGTGAGCCCGGCTTAAGGAATTATGTGATTAAAGAACACCAGTACAGTTTTATTATGACTGTATTTACTTGATTAGCTCCAACAAGATAAAGAGAATGTCTCTGATGTGGCCGGATGATGTTAATTACAGGAAGGAAGCAGCCATGCCAGTAATCCACATCAAACCCTCTCAGAGACTCGCTGTGGTGATTTACTGCTCAGACTGAGCTCTGCTGGTCTCACCTGCATGTCTGTTCCCCAGTGAGTGTCTCCGTTCTCTGAGGCGGTCAGGTCCTCCACCAGCACGGACGGAAAGACTCCCGCTCGACCGTTAAACTCGCCCTCCCAGAAGCCGTCGTCCTCCTGGTTGTCCTTGTTGAGGATGCGGATGATGGCTCCCTCAGGGAATGACAGCTCGTCATCCGTCTGACCCTCGTAGTCGTACAAGGCCTTGACAAAACTCACTGGGAGAGATGAAGAAGAATACAAAGAGGTTATTAATATTTTTCAGAATTTTTCGATGAATGGAAACTTAGAGGATGCATCTTTTGTAACATTATAAATGTATTTTCTGTCACTTTTGATCGATTTAATGCATCCTTGATGAATACAATAATTTCTTTCTGACATGTCCAATCATTTTTTAGACCTTATTTATTTCCCTGATCTTTCCAAGTTCTCCATGTTTGTGAGAAACCAGACCAAGTCACAAAAACACAACAACAACACAGTAGTAGCCAGACACATTTTCGTTAATAAAGGTCAGAATGAACATTTAGATGCATTGTGACTCACATCATCACCCACACAAACCATCAGCATTCACCCGTCTGTGTGTGTGTGTGTCTGCGTGTGTGTGTGCGCGTCTGTGTGTGTGTCTGTTTGTGTGTGTATCTGTGTCTCTGTGTGTGTGTGTATGTGTGTGTGTGTGTCTGTGTGTGTGTGTGTGCGTGTGACTGCGTGTGTGTGTGTGTGTGTGTGTGCGTGTGACTGCATGTGTCTGTGTCTGTGTGTGTGTGTGTGTGTGTGCGTGTGCGTGTGACTGCGTGTGTCTGTGTGCGTGTGACTGCGTGTATCTGTGTGTGTGTGTGTGTGTCTGTGTCTGACTCTGTGTGTGTGTGTGTGTGTGTGCGTGTGTGCGTGTGTGTCTGACTGCGTGTGTGTGTGTGTGTGTGTGCGTGTGTGTGTGTCTCTGTGCGTGTGTGTGCGTGTGACTGCGTGTGACTGCGTGTGTCTGTGTGCGTGTGTGTGTGCGCGTGCGTGCGTGTGTGTGTCTGTGTGTGTCTCTGTGCGTGTGTGTGCGTGTGACTGCGTGTGCGTGTCTGTGTGTGTGTGTGTGTGTGTGTGCGTGTGACTGCGTGTGTCTGCGTGTGTGTGTGTGTGTGTGTGTGTGTGTGTGTGTCTGCGTGTGTGCGTGCGTGTGCGTGTCTGTGTGTGTGTGTGTGTGTGTGTCTGTGTCTCTGTGTCTGTGTGTGTGCGTGTGACTGCGTGTGTCTGCGTGTCTGTGGGTGTGTGTGTGTGTGTGTGTGCGTGCGTGTGACTGTGTGTGTCTGCGTGTCTGTGTGTGTGACTGCGTGTGACTGCGTGTGTGCGTGCGTGTGTGACTCACTGCTGCTGTCTCCGTTGAAGCTGCCTGATGCCAGCTCAGGTTCAGTGGAGTTGCTGGAGGAGTGTGAGCGTGCGTCCAGGGCAGCGAGGGACTGGAGCATGCTCAGGATGCTGTTGGATGTGGGGAACTGCAGGTACTTCTCTGGAACGTAGCCCACCACACCAGACTTATTCCGTGCCTGGAACCAACCATGACAACATTCAGCAGCAGTCAAACACAATCTGCACAATTTTCTTTATTGATTTTGGGAGAAAACACTAACAGAGCTAAAAGAATAACCAAATTATTAAAAATAAAAATAATCAATTGATAATAAATCACCAAAATATTTAATAATCAAACATGCAAGGACAAAGGCCCACATGGAATCATCTCTGACTACCACAGAGTTCAAACAACCGTCATTCAAAACGTTTGCGAATGGAACTTTCTGAATAACAATAGAATTGAAATGGAATCTCTGGGATGAGCCTAAACATAGTAAAATGTGTTAAAGCTTGCAAGAAATTAATTTAAGAAATGTTTAAATGAATGCTATAGATTGTATTGTGAATGATTCTTATTGTGAAAAGATGTTGCTATTCTGATTTATTGCGACTTTAAACAGAGCTCATGAATTCTCAGATTATTTATAATAATAATAAACTACTAAACTAACAAAACATGATTAAAACTCATAATCAGGCCCAAATGGAATCTGCACTCACTCAGAATTGAGCAGAAAGTTCCACAATTTTCCAAAGAATTCAACCAACTGTCATTCAAAACGTTTTTCTTTTTTAATAACTGGAATTCGGTGTAAATCTTATATTTGGCACATTACAAGACACCTTGTCTTCCGTAGATCTTACTGAATTACAGTCTAATTGAAATGAAGTTCAGCAGGTTGTGTTGAACTGCTGAATTCGGGTTAGATTACCTTCACCCAGTCCTCCATGTCTCCATCTTCTATAACCTCCAACATCTCATGCTCGTCGATGGTTAGTTCATCGGGCTGAGAGGACTGAGAGAAAGAGAGCGGTAAAACACTATTGAGCTCACTGTGCAGGTTTCCCAGACACAACCTTTACAAACAAGAGAATGATGCAGTAAACAAGCCGAGAAAGTCGTGGCCTAATGGTTAGAGTCGGACTCGTACTGCAAAGGTTGTGGGTTCGAGTCTCGGTCTGGCAGGGATTGTAGGTGGGGGGAGTGAATGTACAGCACTCTCTCCACCTTCAATACAACGACGAGATGCCCTTGAGCAAGACCCCGAACCCCAACTGCTCCCCGGGCGCCGCAGCATAGTGCCCACTGCTCCGGGTGTGTGTTCACAGTGTGTGTGTGTTCACTAATCGTGACTAAGACTAAGACGGGTGGACTTCTCATGTTTGTGAGAGCTAAGAATCTGTTAGAAATCATTGCCAAAGTGACTGACGTTTCATGAAAGTTTGATTTTCAGATGGTATCGGGTGTATAAAACATCGAAGAGACGCCGAGGAGGTTTATTACATGCTGTCTTAGTCTTATTTGTACACTACTATACTGTATTACACATTAGTAATATTTGAATACAATTTTCAGTTTTATATTTTAGTATTTTTTTTGTGTTTTTTCATTTCCATACATTTATCTCTATTTAGTTTTATCTTCATTTTCAGGTTTTTGTTTTAGTAATTTTAGTGCTTCAACTTATTTTAACTTCAACCAAGTGCTTCAACTTAATTAAACTAGTTGCCAAGGCAACATTTTCAATTCTAGTTTAATATATTTTTCATATTTCATTTCAGCTTTTTTTTCAATAAAAACGAAACAATTTGTAATAGTTTCAGTTTCAGTTAACTGGTTTGCAAACTTTTCAGATTGTTCCTAAACCCCAGCTAAATGTGTTTTTAAATAAATAAATAAATAAATGTACAAATATTGAAATATTAAATATGTATTGTTTATCAATATTATTTATTTATAATAAGAAAAAAATTGTAATAAAAGTTAAATTAAATTAAAAATTCTAAACATACATTAATATGTATTCATTTTTAATATAATTGTATACATAATATATAATTAATAAAACACTTCTTGAACTTTGAATTTATTTATAATAAAATGAAATTATATGAATACATTAATATTTATTATAAATTACTATTAGATGTTTTTTAAGTTGAAGTTTTTAATCTAATATTTATATTTAATTTAATTTCATCTTTATTTCAGTGAAATGTGTTTTAATAGTTTTAGTAAACAAAATCCTAACGGGACAAGCCTTTTAGACCATGATTTTTAGTCTAAGCCCGAGTGAGATGAGTCTGTGTCTTTTACCTGGTACGAGTAGAGCACCTTGCAGGTGAGCGGGTAGTTCCTCAGGGTTCCTGAAGGACTCGAGCTGCTGTCGTCATACGTCTCCATGTTCTCTTCTAAATCTTCTCCTTCCTCTCGGTCCAAATCCACCGCGGTCTACAGAGACACCACAACGAGCGTCACCACACTGACAAACGGCACGGCTCACTTGTTGCCTCAGTATCGGTCAGGAACTTTCTTTGTGAGCTAACACACAACGGCATGGAACAAACAGCTCAACAAAGGTGTGTGGACTCTACTAAGTATCCGCCCACACTTATAGGATAATCTCATTGGTCTATAGTGGATCAGGTGACCATTTTCCCCAGGAGACCAAACGTGGCAAACAGAGGAATAAAATCATCAACAAAGGCCACTGGGAATGGACACTCATACTTCACAGGTGTTCAGTGTGCATCTCACATAACCGGATTTAACTGGGTACAGCGGATGAAAACTGATCCCGTGTCAGACAGAGAAGGTCTACAGAACAGACTCATGGGTAATCGAGGCGAGGTAATCTGTAACCTGTGATGTGGTGGGCGGAGACTAATCTACAGGCCACGCCCACTGCTGACGTAAAGCAGCTTGTGATGAGGTAATAAATAGACACTTATCTTAACCCTATCAAGTCTACTGTATCAATATTGATATGGAAATGTCTTAAGGTCTACGTTATCAACACTGTGGTGAACCAAGGTCGTCTGATTAACAGCTTTAAATACTTCTGTAGCAAGTAAAAGCTTTTTAGTACAATTGAACAAACGTCCGCCTTCAGCTTGATCTTCACGGTGAAATCTTTAATGATTTTTATAAAGTAAATGTAAGAATAGCTTTATTGTTTTCAATATTTCAATATTACTGGACTGAGGCATCTTAGGTTTACTTGATTTTCTATCCATTGCAACACAACAAGTATCAAATATGATCATCGGGCCTTTGAGAAATGTTTATTTGTTCATCTCTCATTCTTCATTATATTGCATTGCATTATATGTACTGAAACTAAAGAGCTTTGATCATCCAAATGAAGCATTTAAACGTAAGTAATCGGTTATATTGTTATAAATATGTTTTTATAGTCATGTATTGTTTTACATTACAAATGACCAGAACTGCATCACTTTTTGACCATAGAAATATGGTTTTGTTTTTCCTCCTGAAATTTGAGCTCCATATTCTCACTTTATCACGATGACACTCAAATAACAAAAAAAAAAAAAATCACTTTTTGCATTTTGTCTAATGGTTTAATAAACTGCTGCAAACAAAAAATAGATTTGTTTTAACTATTATTGCATATGTCAGGCTTTACAGGGTTAAATCCTAATTTCCACAAAGATGTGTGTAAAGTAAACTATCTCTAATAACTTTCTCTTTTCATTTCATATATGCTTTTATCATCTCCTCTCATCCTAAAATATCCTGGTCTGATATAAATAAAGATCATGAAAGCGTGGTTCAGTTATTCCTCGTCTCTTCTGGTCTCTTTCTCATGTTCTTCTGTAGATCTCTCCGTCTCTGTCTCTGTCTGTGACGCAGGGCACTGTGAGCTGAATATTAAACCACAGACGGGGGTCAATCTGTCTGCGTTGTGGGCTAAAGTCGGCTACATTATTTATATTCCTAAAATCCCTCGATCTTTACAATGACCTTGACGCTCCATGCTACACTTGTGCGTCACACGGTGTTCGTGCTTTATCCTCGCAGTACTTCACACTTGTGTTCAATCACAGAACTGCACGTTCCCCACACATTACTCCAGTACTATGATGGACTATATCAAATTATACTCCAATTTCACCCACGATTAGTCCCCTTGCAGCACAGGCTCTTCACTGACACTCTTCTAGTCTGCGAAATCTTGCACACCATAGCTTAAAAAAAATCCCAACAGACTTTAGGTGTGCAAAACAACATTGGCATGTAACAGCCAGTGAAATATCAAGAGAGCAAAAAGCCTGAAGAAAAGAGTGTGAGAGACTACTTTACTGTTTATTCATTTAGCAGCAAAAGAGAGAATACGAGTATTATTTTAATTATTTTGTCAAATATGAGCTATTGTAGTATGTACGTTTTATGGCTGTGGATTAGTTAAGTGCTAATGATTAAATATGTATAATAATAATGATAAAATATTTATAATTGTTAAATATAATACATGTAAATACAATTAATAAATAATAAAATGTGTATTTATTAAAAACAAGTTATAAAAATGTATATAAATACAAAATATTTATAATATAAACAAAAATATTATATTATACATATAATTATTATAAATATTAAAATTTTTAAATGCAATAAAAATAACAATCATATACATTTTATATGTAATAAATACATAATATAAAACTTTTATAATAAATAAATAAACAGAACAGCTGTCCGGATTTCACTCATTCATATTTTTGTGCAAAAAAATGCAGCAAGATTTAATTTGTTGACAATGATCAACTCTTCTGTTTCAGAATAACCATGAAAGTGTGTGAACTGTGCAGCAAAAACACGAAAGCGTACGCGGTCAAGTGTGCTTTAGTCTTATAGTGTGTACTGGGCATAGATGCACTACTCCACCCAGAACTCATAACTCACGGTCACATCTAACATCTCAGAGGATCGGGTCGTGTGAGTTCAGGGCAGTATTTCTCTCTGCTGGGGCAACTGTTTGTTTAGGCTGGTCTGACAGAAACAGGAAGGAGCGGGTCGGGGAGGTTGGCAGGACTCTTATCAAACGCATCAGAACAAAATCCCACCTCATCGGCATCATTTGAATGGAAAGTGAGCGGATCTGCATGTAAACGCTTTAATCTCACCGACAGAGAGAGGTCGTGGGTGGTGAGGGTGGGCAGTGACGCCCAGCGCTCGTTCTCGAGCTCCTCCATCACCTGGTTCATGGCACTCTTCAGCCACGTGTCCACAGAAACTCCCACCTGCCGCAGCAGGTCCAGACGCGCTTCTGCTTTCAGCTTTATCGTCTGAAAAACACAGAAATACAGCGCTGTTCATGCATTTACTGCGTGTGGTTCAGTTCAGTCTGGTGTGGTTAATGCTGATACAACTACAAACCTGTGTGTTCACTGAAAAAGAGCTGAAATAAAAATGAAAGTAGCAGCCTTGGCAACTAACTAAAATAAGTTTAAGTACTATAATTACTAAATCTCAAATTAAAATAAATGTAAGCTAAATAGAAATACAAATTGAAATGGTTTAAATAAATATACTGAATATTTTCAGAATTTTACAGAATAAAGAATATATTTTTTTACAGAATATATTTTACAGAATAGTTTGTAAATATGTAAGCTGAAGTAATAAATTACTAAAAGTGAAGAAAAAATCAATTACGACAAATAAATATTTTTTAATTACTAAATTAAAAAGGAATTCAAATTAAATTAAAACGACTAAATTACTAAATAGAAATATAAATTATTTAAATGAAAACTGAAAATAAAATGCAAAACTAATTTATAATAATAAAAGGTAGACAGATAGAAATATTTTGAAGTACTAAAATTACTAAAACTAAAATAAATTAAAGATAAATAGAAATATAAAAAGAAAAACTAATAAAAATGCCAAAAGTACATCAAAAAAGATGAAAACTTTAACTAATAAAATTACAAATAAAACACTAATTAAAAGCTTTTCTGTTCATACAAAAGCTTACATATAGTATTCAAGCAACCCAAAATTTGAATTATTAAAATATTTTAGTTAATTGAAAAAGAGCTGAAATAAAATAATATTACATGTAAAACATGAGGAATACAAATTTAATATTGCGTTGGAAACTAACTGAAATAAGCTTAAGTTGAAGTACTAAAATTATTAAAATAAACTAAACCTAAATAGACATTAAAAACCCCAAAACTAACAGAACTGACTAAATTGCACAAAATGACAATAAAAAATACATGAAACAAAGAAAACATCTGACTTATAGTCATTTACAAGCATAAGATAAGTTGTTCATACAAAAATGTGAAATTATGCCTGGGCAATGAACTGAATTAAATAAACTGAAATCCTAAAATTAATAAAACGGGGGTGGGGGGGGATTAAAGCTAAACAGAAATATAACAACACACTCATAAAAAAGACAAAAGCACATCAAATCTTAAAACTAAAATTCAAATCTATAATTCAGTGCAGGTTTACCAAACTCACTTTCAAAATGTAATTTTGCAATGAAATAGAGTGTGAATATAAAACACAGTGTATGAATACAGCTTTACAGCCGTGCTGAATGAAAGCACAACGCTGGATTTAAAGAGAAGTTAACGTCAGACAGAAATATAAAGGAGATAAAGTGTCCCGTGTCTGAGGATCCTCCAGCGGTCTCATTATCACTTTAGACAAGCCCTTTCTGTGTGGACTGCCCCAGTCTTTCATTTCTAATTAAAACCAATTACACTTGACGAGTAAACACCGATTCCTCTGGCACGTTTCCAAACGAACTTTATGTTTCATTCTTTATTCTGTTTGTTGTGTCCGTTAGCTCTTAATGGGGTTATTAAATATTTAATGGTCTGTAAGAACTAATGGAGAAATATAGTTCGGCTTCAAGCAAGAAACAAAGATGGTGTTTTATATAAAACATTTAGTTCATTAAACTCTCTGTAATTACTTATTGTCATTTGGCTCATTCAAAAATGTGAATTCGGTCATAATTTGTTCCGAACCCATGTGACTTCATCAGGTACAAGACATGCAGGAACCATAGTTCGGTGTGAATGATGACAAACAGATCAAATGACAAGCTTGAATACATGCATGAATAACACTTGAGCAACGCTGGAGCGCATCGTTTCCACAGATTCAAACATTATATTTCATGCTATTACAGGACGTATGAAGACTCAGAACATAGCACACTTTTATGGTTCATTTATTGTTTGTTATTGCTCTTGGCATTGAATTATTGTTAACTTAAATGTATTTCTTTAAATTAGTGGCCAAGGCAGCATTTCTAATTTTTTATTTAAAAAAAAGATTAATGTAACTTGCAGAAAACTTATAATATTTCAGCTCTTTCGGTTAAGGAAAATTGTAATAGTTTAAGTTGAAGTGCTAAATTACTAAGACTGAAATAAAATAAGTTTATGCCAAAACGAAAACAAAATAAAAAAGCACACAATTTTACAACTTAAACCAAAATTAAAATGAAAACGGATAAAAATACAAACTAATTCAAAATAAAAATAGATCGAAATAAGTTGAAGCACTAAAATGACTGAAACTGAAATAAAAATGAATTAAAGCTAAACCAAAATAATACAAAAACTAATAAAAATGACAAAACACTTAACACAAATGAAATCTGAAAAGAAAAAAGAGAATTAATAGATAGATTATGCGGTTCATAAAGCTTACATTTACTGTAGTATTCCAGCAGTTACCTACAACACATAGTCCAGTGTTGTTAATGTTAACTAAAAGTATTACAAATGTTTTCAATAATGGAAATACAGCTGAAATAAATGAAAGAATATCATTCGTCTCGTAATCACTGTATGCTGCCAGCGCATGGAAAAGCATTCAAAATATTCCCAGAATTCCTTCTTCAAGGAATAATGAAGTCATACGGGTTGGAGGCACGTGAGGGTGATTCAACTATGACATAATTGTCATTTTTGGATGAACAATTCCTTTAACATATAATCTATAGAGAGGTGCGAGGCAAGGCCAGCAGAGGGCGTCTCGACGCTGGATTCATGAGTGAAGACACGACTGGACATCAGAGAAGAAGACATCTGTCTCTGAACACATCCACAGAGAGGACAGCGGATACATGCATTACAGAAAGACATCATTACCAAGTACTTCTGCCTTGTTTGGTCTCATAACAACTAATTCAACGCTACTCAAATTACCCAGTATATAAAACTATTCTGTGCAAACATAACGTAAATACAGACTGATGCCATCAAGCTCCAAAAATCGACATAATAAAAAAAAATATATATTTACAAGAAAATTTCAATTTCTGAGTGAAAATTAATTCTACATCAGTTTTTTCTCAGTGACTTATGCACTATATTCCAAGCCTTCTGAAGCGATATGATGATGCATTACTCAAGGAAAAGACAAAAATAAAAACTTTTACTGTAGGGCAAAAAGCAGCGTGAACATCCTGCTAAACGTCTCCTTTTGTGTTCCTCAGAATAACATGACGAGCATCGTTACGTCACCTCTGCTTTGCGCATGTTGGCCTTGGCCTCCTCTATCCGGAATTCCAGCTCCATCCGGCTCTGTTCCGTGGGCGGAGTCCCGAGCGCCTCGCATTCCTCTAGAGCCTGCCGTAAACACCCATTACTGTTAATCAGCTCAATTCAATTAGCTCATCAAGCAACCAACCTGAGAAACACAGCACCAGTCTAACAATCACATAACGTAACAGTGATCCACATTCCTGAATTATGACCTCGACCAAACGACGAATCAAAACACAGACATTTGACCATTTTAGAAACATTGTGATTTTTCATGATTACTAAGCACATTTCTCTTTCTAATTATTATGTACATTTTAAAGAAAGTATAAACCATGGTTGTATCTGTTCTACCACTTTTATTTTGATTATTAAATATATTAATATTGAAATACAATTTTTTTTAATAATATTTTACTGCAAGAATTTGGGGCTGGAGCTCAAATTTAATAAAATTAAATAACAACATAAAAAAGTAAAATTGACTAATCTAAATAAATAAAAATACAATAAAGTCAAATAAAATAGTGAAGTTTACTAAAATAGTAAAAAAGTTTAATTTCTTAGAATTTTGTGGAATTGTGTGACCTGGATGGATTTTGAAATTAAAAACCTGTTTCACAGGAGGATATCTTAGTCATCTCAATAGAATTTATTATTTTATCTCAATAGAATTTGTATCAAATCCTCAAATGCAGAATATCCAGAATTTGAGGCTATATCTCACAGAACTGTCATGAAAATAAAATCATATTTTATAATACTATACAGAAACATGCTTTATTGTAGATCAAACATACTGTATACATAACATGTAACGAACAATCACCACTGAGAATAATGCAAATGACAAAAATTAATAAATTGGGGGTAAAAATCCTCAAATGTACAAAATGTCCAGATTTAGGGTAATTTTTTTCCCTCTTGATTTTGTGGATTCATGCGACATGGACATGATTGTGAAATTAAACCTTGTGTCTCATAATTTGTAATGAATTACTATAAAATGACTATTCTATATTACTATAAAGTGATTAATTTGCATCTGGATACTTACAGAAGATGTTTAAGTGTTTGTAATAGATGTTGTTTTGGTGTACATGTGTGTGTGTGACATCCAGCGCCTCTCACCCGTTTGTAATGGATGATGTTTTTGTGTTCGCGAGCCACACGTGTGGCCCATTTCCTCGCTTCTTTGTTGAGACTGTGTTCTTCTGTGGTTCCTGTGTCTGATTCCAGCTGTCGACTCTGAGAGAGAGAGAGAGAGAGAGAGAGAGAGAGAGAGAGAGAGAGAGAGAGAGAGAGAGAGAGAGAGAGACAGAGAGAGAGAGAGACAGAGAGAGAGAGGGACAGAGAGAGAGGGGAGAGAGAGAGAGGAGAGAGAGGAGGGAGAGAGAGAGAGAGAGAGAGAGAGAGAGAGAGAGAGAGAGAGAGAGAGAGAGAGAGAGAGAGAGAGAGAGAGAGAGAGAGACAGAGAGAGAGAGAGAGAGAGAGAGAGAGAGAGAGAGAGAGAGAGAGAGAGAGAGAGAGAGAGAGAGAGAGAGAGAGAGAGAGAGAGAGAGAGAGAGAGAGAGAGAAGAGAGAGAGAGAGACAGAGAGAGCAGAGGAGAGAGACGAGAGAGAGGAGAGAGAGTACAGAGAGAGAGAGAGAGAGAGAGAGAGAGAGAGAGAGAGAGAGAGAGAGAGAGAGAGAAGAGAGAGAGAGACAGAGAGAGAGAGTAGAAAGAGAGAGAAGAAGAGATGGAGTAGAGAGAGAGAGGGCAGAGAGAGAGAGCGAGAGAGAGAGAGAGAGAGAAACACACACACGCGTGCGCGCACACACGCACACACACACACACGCACACACACAGAGAACTGGTTACCACAGTAACACACACCTGCCTGAATCACAGGTCTGAGATCAGACTCATTACGTTCACAATTAAAAACACAAAAGCACAGATCCAGAAAAGTGCTGAGAATATTTCGACATCTCTGATATCAGACCTGAAGCACACGAGGATCGTTGATTTACTCAAATGAACCCGGCTTGGATTAACAGAGGTTTAGTGAACAAAGACGGTTAACAAACGATTCTTCTGTCTAATGATAAGGGATGTAATTCAACATAAATCATTTGTTTAGGAGGCGAGATGAGGCTCGTTGTGAAATGAGTATGTACAATAAAACCTAATTAACTTATATTTCATTCAGGTTGTTACAAAGTCTTTTCCTATCTCATATAATTATCCAACTCTCCAATGCATTTATCTCTGAACTTAAACACCTGCAAACATATGCATTTAGACAAGTTTCTAATGAGTGTGAAGAAAAATCAACAGGGATCTTTGCTGATCAGTTTATCAGTGTACACTAGCCTTCAACAGTTTGGGATGGTTTATATTTTCTAAGGATGCATTAATATAGTCAAAAGTGACAGTAAAGACATCTACAGTGTTACAAAAGATTCATATTTCAAAGAAATGCTGTTCTTTTGAACTTTCTTCTGATCTGAAAATCCTAAAAGAAGTATCAGTTTGCAAAAAATATGAAGCGTCACAATTGTTTTCATCATTAATAATAATCAGAAATGTTTCTTGAGCAGTAAATCAGCATATTATAATTATTTCTGATGATTATGTGACACTGAAGATTGCAGTAATCATGCTGAAAATTCAGCTGCGCATCACAGAAATAAATTACATTTTAACATATATTATAGTTGATAAATTGTAATAATATTTCAATATATATTTTTTTAAATAAATGCAGCCTTGGTGAGCATAAGAGACTTCTTTAAAAAACATGAACACATTTTGACCAACCCCAAACGTTTGAACAGCAGTGTAGTTATTAAAAAGGAAAATAATCATCATAATAAAATTGGAATATATAATTCATAATCTTTCATCAAATTTAACAACATTCTCCATCTGTGAAACAACACTTCTCTAACTATCTCTTTTATTTGTCATTGCCTTGATGAATAAATCCCACCCGACATATTCCTTTAGTTGAATATTGCATTTCACTCACAAAAATTATAATAACATTATAAAAATAAAATGGGTTGCAATGCCAAATTCATGTTAACTTCAAACACTGCAGTCTATTAAACATTACACATTAAATATTTGTGGGTTTTAGTCCACGTCTTGTCATCTATATTCATTTTACTCTAGAAGTTGACTAAACAAACATTAGAATGTATGAGTATTTTAACCCTTTACGATTCCTGTAAAATTAGCCTAAAACGCCTAAAAAAGGCATACCCAAAGTACATTGCATGCTGTTCTTGGGTCATTTGGATGATATGCATGGTGTTGGTCTCCTTTGAAAGGTTTGTTTCTCAACAGTCAGAATCACTGTAAGTCTTACTGATATTGAGTAATAGCACTTTGAATACACTAAAAAAATAACAAAAGAATTCCGCCTGCATTTTTTGTGTAAATCGAAGCCTGCAGATGACTATATCTGGGAGGTATGAACTGGAAAATACATTGGGATCACAGAATGAAGCCTTACCAAGCCAAATTTACCATTTGATAAACAATATATTAGAAAATTAGTGTTTTACACGTTTATCTAATTTTATGTCTAGACGCTTCCAAAAAAATTACACTTGGGAGACTCCAAACGACGCTTTGTAACCAGCGACACACACAATGCTGTAATTCCTGAATGCTTTAATGTACAGTCATCATTTTGGGCTCTAATGAAAGGTTACACTTAGAGCTATTCAGTTTCTCATCCAGATTCACTGTCAATAACTGAAGCATAAACACATTATAGTGACATTTATTTATAGAATCCAAAATGTGTACACTTTTAAAATTACATATATAATTATAATTTATAATCTAAATAATTGTTTTTCCTATATTTATATTTCTGTACACAGTACATTATTTAATTTGTGGGTTTTTTCTTATATTGGTGTTATATTGCATCCTTACTGTGTTATTCCTATGTATGTCTGTATTATCATGCATGTCTGCATTATGCCAACATAAAGTGGTCTGATAAAGACACAGATTGTACATGCTGTGTTTATTGTATCTTAAAATGGTTTACATAGTTGAAATCACAAGAATCTCAGCTTTCCGTGGATATATGACATGAATTTCTTTTTTTTTTGTCGACTTTACCCTGTCACTACGGTACGCTGGATTCTTAAAGGGTTAATAAAAAACAAAAAGCCCTTTAATCTGTCTCGTCTTCATCTTCCAATAGAAAACTGCCCCCATATTCTATAAGAACAGCATGCAAATGGCGAGTGGCAGTATTGCTGACGTGTGTGAATATTTGAGTCTGATGTCACTGATCAACACAAACTCAATCAGAGCGCTTTAACACAAGCGTCTTCTTTACTCGATATTGTCACATCAATCTGATGTCTACACTACTCCCGGCTGACAAGCGTTTCTCGAAAGGGGGAAAATGCATCCAAACATCGCTCTCCTTTTTTCTGTCTTCCTGTTTCTCCTCTCGGCGTGACCTTAAGCAGATGTGGCGTATGTGTTTGAGGCACGCTGGGTTGCCCGAGGAAACACATGACAGTCTGCAGGGTCTTCGTGAGATCCTAATTGTGACGAGTGGGGCGGGGCCGAGAGCCGTGGGAACGGAGCGAGGCCGGTGGAGTGAATGATAATGAACGACACCTGCGCCACTCACCGGTCTCGAGTCCCACGGAGGAGCTTCGGAAGGAATAAAAGGAGGAGTGACAACAGTGGAAGACGAGAGAGGACCAGGCCTGGATTTTACTTTATGTTTTGTGTGCGGCAGTCGTCCGCGAGGGGCTGCCGCTTTTCTGTTATGTTTGGTTATTTTGTTATTAAAATGTTTAAATGTTCGCCGGTTCCCGCCTCCTTCTTCCCGTATATACGAACAGCGTTACATTGGTGCCGAAGCCCGGGAGGAAGGAGGGACACGCTGTCAGAGAGCCCTCGCTGCTGAGTGGGATCGCGGTGCTGAGAAGATCGGGCAGCAGGAAGTGGCGGAGACCGCCAGTGGCTGCCCGAAGCGGTGGTGCTGGAGCAAAAGAAGAACAGGTGGGACGGAAGACTCGCTGCCGTGCTCCTGGGTCGAGGAGGGGTGGCTGCCGTCCGAGAGGGAGCGGAGGAGTCGCCCCGTTCGCCTGGAGGCCGAAGCCTGCTGCCATCCGCCATGTTTGGGGAGGAGCAGGGAACGGGGGACTCGCTGCCGGCTGCCCTCGACCGGAGGAGCCACCGCCGTCCGCCAGGAGGCGGATGAGCATCGGGCCGTCCACCAAAGAGGTCCAGTACCATCGCATGGCACCGCGAGTGAACCGCTCAGCTGGTTGAGGACCGAGCGGCAGTGTGTCCGGGAACCGGACCGAGATTTTTTTTTTCTCCTCTCTCCCCTCTCTCGTCTCTGTCACTCCTCATCCTTCCGTCTCCTTTCTCTCGCCTCGTCTGTCCTTACCCCCAGGTACGCCGCGGCCGCCCTGACGGGCTCCCCCCGGGAGAGGGGGGAGGGGGGGAGTAGAGCGCAGTCTCGTGAGTACCCCCCGGCCTGCGAGGGGCGATGGGGGTATGTGACGAGTGGGGCGGGGCCGAGAGCCGTGGGAATGGAGCGAGGCCGGTGGAGTGAATGATAATGAACGACACCTGCGCCACTCACCGGTCTCGAGTCCCACGGAGGAGCTTCGGAAGGAATAAAAGGAGGAGTGACAACAGTGGAAGACGAGAGAGGACCAGGCCTGGGTTTTACTTTATGTTTTGTGTGCGGCAGTCGTCCGCGAGGGGCTGCCGCTTTTCTGTTATGTTTGGTTATTTTGTTATTAAAATGTTTAAATGTTCGCCGGTTCCCGCCTCCTTCTTCCCGTATATACGAACAGCGTTACACTAATCAATCCCATGAGTCTCTGTTCAAACTCTGAGACGTGCTTTCTGGGAGAGCGTGATGGAATGCGTACGACTGATGCTTTCTGCACGTCTGTATAATGGAAAATATTGTATGTGTTTGTGCTGTTGATCAATCCCAGCGTCTGTCTCTGAGTGTTAGATGTGTCAGGGTCTCTCAACAGATGACACCGCAAGGATTCGACAAGCAAAGTCCAGCGTTACTGTGTAAAAGACACGTCTTACTGAAGTCTAACCATACTTTACTAGTATGAAAACAATATTAACAGCAAATATACCCTTTAGAAAAGCATGACTGACCAATCAGAATCGATTATCAGTGATGTGAAGTACATCATTCTTATTTGAAAGATGAAGTGTGTAATTTGAATGGGATGTATACTGCGAATCAACCATAATTAAAGATACATTTCCATCTATTAATATATATATATATATATATTAATAATTGTACATAAATGTAACAAATCTGCTAGCGGTGCAAACATTAAACACTTCACGTTTAAATAAAATAATATTTCCATGACGAAATTTTCACAAGTGCACAGGATAATGTCAGCATGCAAAGAACAACAACAACAACAGGTTGATGATGACTGCACGAGACTGATGCATGATGGGAAATCAAGTCTAACAGACAGTGTGTACCTGCGCCAGAGTCATTCTCATCACACTGACCGCCGATGGTTCAATGTCCACCAACTGCTGCACAGAGCTCAGAGTCTGAGCCGGAGAGGAGGAAAGATGGACACACACACGCGGATGACACGCACGCACGCATAACACACACGCATGACGCGCGTGCACGCACACACACACACGCACACACACACGCCGGGGTTAAGAGAGGGTTAGAAACAGACTGTTAGAGGACAGAAAAACAGGGTTAGAAACAGCAAAGCAGTCAGAAAGATGTTCAGAGAAGTTATCGCTAGCAAACACAATACATACTAACTACTAGAGCCGTGAGAGAGGACAACCACACTACAGGATTCAACACTGAACTACAGGAAGAGAGAGAAAGATAAAGAGAGAGAACAACCACACTACAGGATTCAACACTGAACTACAGGAAGAGAGAGAAAGATAAAGAGAGAGAACAACCACACTACAGGATTCAACACTGAACTACAGGAAGAGAGAGAAAGATAAAGAGAGAGAACAACCACACTACAGGATTCAACACTGAACTACAGGAAGAGAGAGAAAGATAAAGAGAGAGAACAAACACACTACAGGATTCAACACTGAACTACAGGAAGAGAGAGAAAGATAAAGAGAGAGAACAACCACACTACAGGATTCAACACTGAACTACAGGAAGAGAGAGAAAGATAAAGAGAGAGAACAAACACACTACAGGATTCAACACTGAACTACAGGAAGAGAGAGAAAGATAAAGAGAGAGAACAAACACACTACAGGATTCAACACTGAACTACAGGAAGAGAGAGAAAGATAAAGAGAGAGAACAAACACACTACAGGATTCAACACTGAACTACAGGAAGAGAGAGAACAAATGCTAACATACAGCTAGTTGTGGAGTGTTTGATAGTGATTAAGTGCTGATTGATTAACTGCTGTTAATCATTTCATTGATTAAGCTTATACATTTAATTTAGCAGACACCATCCAAAATGACTTCCAAAGCAACAAATCTTATGAGTGCAATAACACGAGAACAATAAAACTGTAGAAACAGAGTGAAACAGAACAGATTAAAACAGGGACACATGTATTATTACAGCAAAGAAAAAGTTATTATTTGTTTATATTACATTATATATTTTATATAATGTGTTTTTTATATAATAATGAAGGTACTAAAATGAAATTCACACTAAAATTCATCACTAAGCTAATTCCAAAACCTTTATTTAAATATATCTAAACTATAGTTTAAAATAGTATAGTAATAGTTCATCGATCAGATCATTCATTTTAGTGACAGTTATGAAAACTCTACATCTAATTAATATAATTGATTTAATACAATTTTTATAATTTATCAAAATCTAAAAAAACAACAACTCACAAACTGAGAAAGTCCTTCAAAATAGCCTTAACACATCATTATGACAGACATGTAAACCATGAACAAGCATTCAACTTTACTTTTTACATATAAAATGGCTTTAGAAGTCAAAACAACTTCAACTTCATATTAACCGATGTTCTGGTGTAGATTTAATTGACCAGGCTGACTGATCACGGACTCACACAAACATGATTCTCATTGAAGCGCTACTTTCAAGACGGAAGGATCATTTTTTATTACGAAGTTAAGTGTATGTTGGTGGGCACTGTATTAAACCAGCCTGTTATAATGTCATCAAATGAGTCGTTAGCATGGGCGTAAATTTCATTTAACAGTAGGGGGGGACAATAAATATAAAATTTCTCATGAGCAATTTTTGAAGGGGACACAAATAATACAGTCAAATTGTACTTATATGTCCCCACAGTGAAAAACTTTGCTTCTATCATTATTATTGTAGCACGGAGACTGCGTCATTATGGTTATTTTCAAAGTTTTTCTCAGGTTCAATGACAAAGCAGATCAGCATATTTCAAGCAGCCACAAACCAAGGATAAGAAATAAAATCCCTTTTATTTCATCCATGCTGACGATTGTAATGATGCCAGGTTGTGTACCTCAGCTTAGAGCGCTCTGCTCCTGGCTATTGTAAACAAGTTAACGTTAACTAGATAAGTAATATTTGAATCGCTAATATAGCAGATTCTTGGAAAATTACATCGGTAACGTTAATCATCATTTTTGCCGCAACTAATTTATGAATGAGTCTACTGCATCAACTACATTAAAGAGAATCGCTTTATTTAAAGTGAATAAAGTACCCTACTTACTGGAGTTCAACATTAACTGAGCCGCAGCCACACACCTGACTCATGTGTGGAGTAGGTGAGATGAACTGGGAAAGCAGGCAGTGGGCCAAACCACTGTGAGGAAGGGGAGGGGGAACTCAACTGTTTCTAAAAGCTTTTTTTGCGGGGGGTTTTTTTCTACTTACACAATTATTTTAGGTATACATACATATATTTTTCACAATAGAGAGTGCGATTTTTTAAAATTTTGGGGGGGGGGGGGGACAACCCTCGGATGGGGGGGGACATGTCCCCTCCGTCCCCCCCGGGATTTACGCCCATGGTCGTTAGCACACTAAACTGAAATCAAAGTTTCAGAACGCAGACCGACACAAAGTGGACGCTAGGCTGAGAGAACATCAACTGCATATCAAACACACTCGAGCCGAACTGAAACATAACGAGAGAACGCTCACAAAACGAGTGCTGATTAAAGCCCGAGCAGAGACAGACGAGAGTTTAAACAGCGGGACGTTTCTTCATCACCACAGGAACAAGAAATTCTGTTCCCAGAGACTCACATGCGTCAAGCTAAAAATAGAAGGTGATGATGAAATGTGTGAGATTTCTCTGCACAGTTGTGAGATAAGTGTCCATGATGTCGTTAACGCTGAATAAAATCAGAAACGTTTGAACACAACTTAAACCTTTAAATAGAGAGAACAACAGCCACACAAAAAGATGTTTATGTGAACGCTGGAGGTAGATTCCCTGCCAGAACATGGTTTAAACTACGTAAAATGTCATTTGTGATGACAGAGAATGGATATATAGATATATATATTCACAATCTAAAGTGATTAGATGACTAAAACACGTTTTCTGTAAACATACT